>JAQIWP010001991.1:0-12510 GCA_034695525.1 Euzetes globulus
CTTCAAGTCTTTTTTTCTTCTTACCTCTCCCTCTCTCTCTCTCCCTCCCTCTCTCTCTCTCTCTTTCCCTCTCTCATCCATTCTCTCTCAACTCGAGGCCTAAATATTAAGTCAGAATTCTTTAGCGATTTTAAACCACTCATATAGTTGTGATGGATTCACATTTGATGTAATGGGTGGACAGTAGTACCAGTCGAGCGCACATTTATTCGCTCGCAACTCATTAATCTTGGATTCAAATATTCTTAACTCTGAAAAATATTCTGACTATTCATCTAATTGTTTGAAACATTTCAAAAGAATCGTCTTTTTTCGTTGCGACTCCCAAAACATCGAATTGAAAGTCAATTATTTGACAGTCATATGATTATCACAAGTGTTGAGTTGTGTTCAGACCAACAAAAATTGAGTTTCAAATTTATTTTCTCAAAACAATAATAAGACAAAACATTTAAATTGTCGGTTCAGTTGATTTTGGATTCAATTCAATGCAATATTATTTTAAAATCTATTCAATAATTCTTTACAATAAATGGATATCAACTGAAATAAGAGCGAAAACATTTAGAGATAAGTATTCATATTATTGAATTGAGAATCTCATTCAGCAGTTCTCAAACAGGGATGAGCAAGCTAGCAAAACATTAAAAAGTTTCAGAAATTGGCATACAATCTGAAATATCAACCGGCAAACCATGCTATTCATTTAGAGCCAGGTTATTAATTGTGACATTAGTTTTGGATCCAAAATAGACTGAATTTTGGCGCTAATAAGTGTTTTCAAATAAATTAATCAAGTAAATAGCAGAATATTAGAGGCAAAACTTGTTAAAATAGTGACATCAAGTTTACAAAAATCCGAGCCTCTAATAAATCATAAGTCAGACATAAAACAAAGAAATGAGTTATCAACTGTTTATGTGACATTATTTTATCTTGGTCAAACTTGTCCTACTTGAATCAAAAGTTTCAACATTAAGTCCTCCTTGAGCATTGTTGTCAAAATGATCCTGATTCAATTAAGACAATTTCTAGACATTCATTTAAATTTATATTCATTCATACATTTCTTTTTGAATGAATATTAAAAGTGATAGAAATGAATAAAAACGAAATGAAAAAGAGATATAAAAATAAAATGTCAAATAAAAAAATTGCGAGAAATCCTGTGCTTTTAAATTGTAAAGAAAAGAAAGGAAATACTGGGCCTACGTATCAAAATCTCTGGTTTTGTATCCAAAAGAATAAAAAAATCAGCTATTCTTATATCGAAGAATTTGACACAAAAAATACTTTTGAGTTAAATAATTCAATTGGAATGACAGCCAAAAGAATGAGTTTTTGATAAATTCATTTTTTTATATCGGGTTGTATTTCATGTGTCGATTCCCAAAATATTTTTTCCTTATTTATTGGCGGAAATTAGATGAGGAGAGAGAGGGAGAGAAGGAGAGGCAGACCTTTAATTTTGTAAAACCTTTGAGAGAGACAACAGAGAGATGGTTTCTGGAAAAAGGAGAGAATGGGAGAGTCAGGGATGAGCGATGAGAAAGAGAGGGAGAGAGAGGTACTGCCAGAGAGAAAGTGAGAGATAGAGTGTTATAAAGTATTGGAAAATTTATGGCCAAAAGAAATGAATGTTCGAAAAGAAGTGTTTAAAACCGTTGGTGTCTTCGGCTGTAATACAGAATTATTTTGGGAACGAATAGATCGGTTCATAAATCTTGTGACTTATCTATCAGTATCTGAAAAAGACTGGAAGAATAAGTCGGCTCTTAATTAATGTTCACAATTTTCAACAAATTCGAGCAGATTTGCTGCAGGAACCAAATTGAAAGTCGATTGTCATTAAAATTAAGTCCAAAATAAATAACTCTACAAATTGATTGCTTTCACACTCCAAGCAATTAAACAAAATTTGTAATCCTATCGAAACTCGTCTTCAGTAGTCAACTGATTGCTGAAGAATTAACGGTTGAATCTATCGGTATAATGAATGGTAACTAATATTCTCTAAATTTCAATCATTGAACCAATCATTGAATAAAAAGACGTTTAATGTCTATCACTTCCAAAAAATAAGATTAAGTATTTGTGCCATAAATTACTACTAAACCGAATGACAGTCCGTTTGTCAGAATATGAACGGCTCTCCACTAATAACCGATAGGCAACGAAAAGCATATATTTTTGGTTTCCAAAAAAGTGACATATTTTTCAAAGTTATATTTGAGGAAAGCCTCCAAAAGGAGTCCATCATTTAGTGGATGAATAAATTTGGAGACAAAAAAGCACTGAAAACTCATAAATATAGTGGAAAACGAGTGCACAGACTTCATAACTTATAGAGTGAGTGGAAAAAACGTAAACCTAATTTTTACTCACTCTCTAAGGTCTGTCTAACTAAATAAATATTTGATAAAACTGTCGGTTCCTTCTCTATGTGTGTCCACCACTCAAAGCGCTGCAACTTTTTTCCCAATACAGTCTATAATCGTTTCATTAAAATCATATTTCATTTAAGCAGTTCTTCATATGTCAAACATAATGGCAATAAAATCAATAAAAAGATGGAAATATCGACAAATCCGCTGAGAATCGAAGGAAATCGAAATATTTGAACTGAAATTTCACCTAAACTTCAGATAAAACGCCGAAAAAAGTACTGATTTTTTACTTTTTAAAAGATTATCGAAGAAAGAGAGTAGTGGTTGGGTAGCCGTTTTGGCTGTGCTTAATATGATGTATGGGCTTATGTTTATTATAAATCACGTGCATATATTCTGTGCAAATATTCGATTTTCTGTATGCTCTTGTGGTGGTCCTTATGGCTCAGACATAAAACAGGAGCAAAACATTGGCTGATATTATGCCAGTTATCACATATTTAATACTAATTTCATAAACAAATTTAATTGAATGTCATTCGATGCAAATTAACGTTTCAGTTAGATGTGTGTCAATTAGCAGAGGCTGTGCTCTGTATAGCAATTAATTTTTAGCGTAAAACAGCGAGAAAGTGATAAAACGAAGAGAAGAAGCAAAAGAAGTCTCACTTTCTTTGCGAGAAGTCAGTGCAAAACCGACACAAAAAACAAAGAAAATACATTTTATTGGTTAACAGTTGTGTCGTTCATTGAAGCGAACGATTACTAAATTCTCACTTAAATGCAGTTATATTTTGTGCTTATTTTGCAATACTTTCGTCACATTCTCTTCGCATTAGTTCTTATTATAGAGATCTTCACTCATAGCTTAGAATACTTTTTTTAACGACATTTTATGCACTTTTGCTTTGATTTTATCATTTCTCTCTCCCTCCCTCTCTCTCTCTCTCTCTCCCCTCCCGTCTCTCTTGATATCTAGAACTGTCTTCGGAAATGTGTTCGGAATATATCGCAATCAAAATCATTTGCATTACGACTAAATAAACTCATAATTAATGATAACAACAGATATTCTGTCCTAAAAAAACATTTTAAACTAATCTATAAATTTAATTAAGAAAATATGTTATCATTAAAGCAAAACAATTTCAATAATTTTTATTAAAAGATATTTTTAGAGAAATGATTTGAAATAATTTCTCTTCTGATTTAACCAAAAGATAGGATTCATATGAACCATATTTTAAGGTATTGTTCGAAAGGACAGAATGCGAACAAATATTTGGCAATCAGTGGTTAGCCTGAAGACATTTAATTAATAGGAATGACAGTTTGCCTACCATTTTGTATGTTAGTTCGTGGTTTGGCCCCCAAATATGCGAGATTCACATTTGCCTTCCGTCCATCGATGATAGGGTTGGCCTCTTTCACAGCTCTTTCGGCCGATTCCCTGTCAGCCATTGTCACCTAAATGTCAACACAGACTCAAAGTTAATGCTTTCCAAAGACTTTCATTGCTTTTTAATTAAAAGGACGGCCTGTTTGATGATAATTAGCCAAAATTAGAAGTGTCTAGGTACTATTTCTATGCAAAAATAGTCGATTTAAGTAAAACAAAAACTATTTTTAGCCAAAATTCGGGAAAAGTTGGAGACGTTTCGCAATTCAAGGATGGATTTTGAACTTTAAAACTAATTTATTATGTGGTGAACCCTTTCCTTTCAAGAGGCTGTGCTATTACAACATTGACTTGACTTCCCTAATAAAAGTGTGGCTTAATCTGAGTTAATTGGGGTATATGTGCGACACTTACGAAACCATATCCTCTGGATTTGCCGGTCTGTCGGTCTGTTATGACGACCGCCTCTTCTATTTCGCCGAAAGTCTCGAAGAATTGTCGCAAAGACTTGTCGTTTGTATGATAGGGAAGACCCCCGACGAAGATCTTTGTGAATGTGGTGTCTTTCTGTTGGACACCAGAACTATTGGTCGACTGAGAGGACAGAGCGTTCAATGGATCGGTGGGCGAATGTGTGGGCAGTGCTGTCATCACCAGATAATCCGAGTAGTGATGCAGTTTCATGCCGTAGGGGTCGGCCGTCGAGAGCAGTGGCCAACTGGTGGCCGCCGACGATCCGTTCAGAGCACAGTCGGCCGACATGTGATGTAAGGAATTGCCGTTTTGTTGACTCGAAGGCGTCGAAAACATTACCACAAATGCAATGATTGAGACTATTGTCAGACAATTTCAATGGATTTTTCAGTTGACTTCCGTTTCAATCGATTTTCGTTATTCAATAACTTCTTATCATTAATTAAAGTAACAAATGATTGGTTTGACCACAAAATCACAGACTTATTAATAATAGCAATGTTTTTAACAATTATTATATTATTTAAACAAATATTAAATATATTTAAATGGCTTTTGATTTGTTGTCAAATCGCGATTCCAACCAATGTTTCAGTTGTTTATTAAAACTTTAGTTTATATTACAATCAAATCAATGAAAATACTGGCAATTATTGGCCATTAATTGAGTTTAAAAATTAGATAACAATAATATTTAGCAAACAATTAACGAATCGCCAGTTTTTGTGTGTGTTTTCATTGAAAATCACTTCAGGAAAGTGTAAAACAAATGACTAAATGTTTGACCAAAGCTTTGAGTCAATGGATGCAACGCTTGTGTAAGCGATGACTGTCTCTCAGGAGTGACATAACACTCGACAACAGTATAAACGCCAGAAATCTTTATAATAATTTTTTGGCAAAACGGCAAATACCGGTCAAACACAAGACGTACGACAGTCACAGACAGAGTCAACGGAGCAAAGAGTCTCTAAAACAGTAACGGAATAGCACTGAGTCTTGAAGTCATGTGACTTATGAGATGCACATCACATCGCACACAACTGAATGACTCGGCTCTGGAAGCGACGGCCCACACATTACAACGAGCTCTCCGTATTAAAACTCAATAGCAAAGCCATAGCCAACTAATAGAGAATAGGGCACAGCCAGAGAACAGGGATAAGAGAATAGCAGTGGTGGCGCGAACACCGCTATCATTACGATTATAGCGAAAAACAGCAGCCAAGAGACAGACAGTGATAGCACTGGCAGTAACTGCACCTCAACTGCACCGCAAAAGCAACACTCACTGAATGACATCCAAATGCAATGCAAACCCAATTTCATTGACTATTACTTAATATAAAACTCCAGTCATTCGTATCTCCAATTCTTATGCATTCAATAATTAGTTGAAACTATTTTTATTTAAAAACATTATTCAGTTTTATTGACTCAGTATTTGAAGCCATGTTTTCGTTGGTCTTTTCCTTTAAAAAGAAAACTTCAAAACTTTTTTAATGCATTTATTTATTCGCAGATATTATATGCGATTTGATGTCAAACTCAATATCAAAATTTCATTCATATATAAAATATATGACTTTCTATAGAATATCTGAATTTCAAACCATTTTGGAATTGCTTTCGGAATAAAATCAATAAATTTCATCAAAACAGAGCTGAATATAATTCAGTCTTACATTTGACACCAATATTGACATCAAAGTCTTTATTAAATTATATTTTAATTAAAAGCTAATTATTTCGAAATAGTTTCCATAAAATTCTTGCAATAAATCAATTGATTTCGAAATTTTAAAATTAATATTTTTTTTGAGAAACACATTTTCTGTGCAATTCGTGGGCTTCTTATTAATACTTTATTTGAGAAAAGGCTCAAAAATTCTGTACTCTTTTCTGAACTGAAGAAAACTTTCAAAACATCAAATTTGTTAGCTTTTCGATAATAAATAGCAGTTTGAAAAAAGATCTATGAATTTGGTTAAAAACAACAAAATGTATTTGCCGTCAGAATAGACTGATTGGGAAAATATTTAAAAATCAATTTATCGCTTTTGATTGAATTCCAAACCGAAACTGATTAAAAGAATTTCCAACTTTTTTTGTTGCTTTACTCAATATAACGGATGAATGATATCAAACACAAACCTAAACGTTATATATTTTTTGTCTTCAGATTTATTGCTTTCAACTTCCGATATCTTTCATAATATTCTGAATAAAAAGGATATAATATGTTATAAATATAAAGAATATTCAGTTCATTAAATGATTTATTCTTCGATTGTATTGTAATGTATTGAGTACTGGATTTGTCATCAATGAGACACCGGTTTTGGCAAAAACAGTGATTTTCAGTCCAATAATAGATATGAATTGTTTTGAAAGAGTAGATTCATTTCGAATGTACTAAATGTACGAAACAATTGACGTTAGATTTGCCAAAAAATCGTTTTGAAAGACAATTTAGCGTTTGAGACAATTTCAGAAAAAGACTTTTTTATCTCTCATTCATTGGGTTTCGCAATGAATAGCCAAAAACTGCCAGAAAATTAATATCGAGTGCAAACAGAGCGCGATATTCAGTTCGCATCGATTTTTCAAAGAATAAATATTTTCTTGAAATACGACCTCAAAAATAGCGTCTTTTCGGCTCTAATGGCATAAAAGTGTTTCTCTTACAAGAGTTAGAAGAGATTCTCTGTTTATTTGGATCTACAAAATCATATCAAAATATTTTCATCTATCAAGTGATTTATTGGAAGTTGATTTTCTACTTAAACCAAGAATAAAAATGGAATCAAAGCCTGTTGTAAACAAAAAAGAGAGTTTTTGATTATTTTTTAATAGCGTTTCAAACAAATCAAAAAATGAACAAAAAATAATGATTCAGTCGAGAAGACTGAATAAAAAAGAGAAGAAAAATTATCATTTCTTTTGATCAAAGAAAACTTGATAATTTATTTCTTTTTTATTTTATTAAAAATGAATGTTTGCTTTTGAATTCTCTTTAGATAAGTGTATCTGTTATTTATCAACTTATTCATTGAGCAAGGTTATTTTAAAATTAGTTTTGCATTTGCTTCATATGCTTTGATTTAGACGTATTTTAATTTCATTTCTAATTCATTTTCTTATCCCCAGAAATAAAAGACAGAATACAGACAAACAAATTTCCAGACTTTTGTCTCCAAATGTTTTTTGTATTTTAGAAATGATTTTGTTTCTATTAAATCTTATTTTTTGTTAAATCTTAGTTTTTCGACAAAATCTAATAACATTTGAAAATAATAATAATAAAAGAGAGAAAGAAACGACTTTAATGTCAAAATATAGTGAATTTCCTTAAATTCAAGACTTATATTGAAATTCTTGAGTGTAATTCTCGCATAAATTAGAGTAATATTATTCCTATCATTAAATGCCATCTGAAAACATAATTTATAATAAAATACTTGAATAGTATTTTTTTTGCAGAGTTTGGTATAATTTTTGTAATAAAAAAATTTATTATCAAATAAAGTCTGAGAATTCTGCAAATTAGTGTTCATCAAAACTACTCAGATTAAGATCGGGTCAATTTTTGGTGCGATTTTTCTAAGATATTTGACTAAATTAAAGAGTATCTTAGTTTTTAATATTATATTATTTTATTTAATATGAATATTATAAACAAAATAGCTTTTGATGTTATCTTGTTTCACCATATGTTCAATTTTCAAGAATTCCAAGTATCTGCAAATGGTATGGAATTGAGTTTTTTTTCAGAGCCAATGGTCTGAGAATAGATCAATTGTCCGATTATTATCTGTATCTTTTAGAAAATATTAATGAAATTTCCAGAAAACTACTGATATTTTTCTCTGAAGAAGAAATTGAATTATAAGAAGAAATAAATGATTCAAAAAGAGTTGAAAACTATTAGAACAAAGTGTCCCGAAATTGTTGAGTACTATCCAAATGTTGGAAACTCTCGGAAAATTGCTTTTAAAAAAATTGATTTCTTGTAACTAATGTTTATCTGCAACTAATGGTATCTGTTTTTGCGATACGAACTCCTAACTCAAGTCAATCGACAGAGGAATCAGTATTTTGTCTCAAAAGTGTAATGATATCCGAAAAATAATTATCGGATAACAGCCGAGAATCGCAATGATTTTAAAACAAATGTCGAAATAATTTTCTAACAATAAGAAAATGATAGCAAAATGATTGAAATTTCCTGTAATATATCTATTATTGGTTTTGCGAAGAATGTGTCTGAATGTCTATCTCATAGCCAGAGCTCAGAAGAATGGCTGTGACTTCAAGTCATGCTTAGCGACGAACAGCTTATCGCTTAAAATCAGTCTTTCGTTTGGCTCGACTGTTGCCACCAAAATCTGAACACAATTCAAAAAATCAAGTCTTTGGTGTAATTAAATTTAGATAAGCAATAGCCAGGAGTTTCTCTTCTCTCCTAACAATCGACTGATCGATATCTTTGATTTTCAATACTCTTTTTTATTCAACGAAGAAAAAGAGCGTCTATTTGTAAAGATCTTTGCGAGATAAGGAACTATCAAGCTCCATTTCTTCCTTTCAAAATCAATTTGAAAGTTTATTCGTCAGACCTTTTCGTGACTATTCCTACAAAAATACGCACAAATAAATGGCCTGCAATTCAATTATCAATATTTTTGAGGCATAGTCTTGTGATTGGCTTCTATTTTGCTTGTATTTCAATCGATAACATTGTTTCTAATTTGAATATCAAAACAATCGCTGATATTTATGTTGGAATTGAATAATAAAATCCGTTTCCTTAACAAATTTGTCAAGAAATCTAAGGGTAAACCTTCAGACCCTTTCCTGTTATAGACTCTTTTTTTCTTCTTATTTAATGATGACTTTGCGTATGAGTGTATAAAACTGATTCAGTGGCACTCACCCCCTAGGATGTCATCCATCCTCTCTTGTCATTCCAATGCCTTCTGTTGTGATGAACAGTTATGAGTACTTTAATTTGATGCTGTTCATTCGACCTAGTTGACTTTTTTTAGATAACATATCTTGGATGCACAAGTCCTGCTTTGTCTTTATTTTGCTAGTTAAAATAAGTAAATTCTTAAACCTTTCAAAGAAATACACTGGAATTTGTAAGAAAATAATGTTATTTTTGTTTATTTTAAGCAAAAATATTTGTTTTGAATGAATTCATAAAATATTACTGAAAGGAGAAGTGATTTCCTGGAAAATATGATCGACTTTCCTTATTTAATTCAATAAATAATTCAAATTTGAGTTTAAAATTTCGTCTTTAATCGAAAGGAAAAGCCAATGATTTTTCACAAATGAATTGTAAATATTTTGAGAACTATTTATAAGTTAAACTCGTTTACAATAAGTAAATAAGTGAAGAAAATATCGCACTTCGTTAGAGTACTTCACATTGGAGTTGAAACCCATATTTATTTGGCGGATAAACAACAAAAAATCGGCACTAGCAACTTGATTTCTCACTAAAATCCATTATAATTGTTCTCAACATCTTTCAAAAATGATTTGCTGAATGACTCAAATGAACAAACATTAGAGAAAATGTTATCAATAATTCAGAATTACATAAATTATCGTTCAATTCATGGATTTTTAGATCTTATGCTTCGATAGAAATGTATTTCTCATTCAGTTTTTTATTTGTTGCCAGAAATGAATTATTAAAATGGGTCATAGAATTGACTCTTTTGTTATGAATTATTATCATTTAATCAAAACCTAATCTAAGCCCTGAGCTTAGGCTTGCAAACGTTGAAAGTTGAAATTTTTCACTTTAGAAAACATAAATCATTATTTAATTTGGAAATATTCTAATTAATTAAATTTAATTCAATGTTAATGAAAGGGTTTCTTCTTTTGTTACAGCGATTCCATTGTTATTATAATTTTTTCATTAATGCCTTTTGTGTCCAAATAGTGATGAATAATATAATTAAGTCTATCAAGAATTTCATTACTTGAGATTAGACCTCATTTTTGGTATTATTTTTTGCTTTAATTCATGTAATTTCTGAGGAAAGAAGTGCACAAATATTTAACATTCAAAGGCATTAATATGAATGAAAATCTAAATTTATTCATAAGTAGGAACAGTTTGTATGGTTTAATAACAATTATTTTTATACTTGTGTTGCATTTATTCTGTTGGTTCGCTCAGAGCACTGGCATTCAAGTGCTGAGTTATTTTAGAGCCTCGCTCTCAGTCTGGAAGTGCTGTTAAACTAATGAAATCGTCTCTGACTTAGAATTCGTGAATCGGTTAGAATTGGAAATTTTGTTGTGTTCGCCCCCACCTTATCCTTATTGCCAGCACCTGTTCCTACTGGTGCTAGATCAGAGCGTTGCACAGTCACTATTACAGTGAAGTCGTTGAGAAGACAGACTGAGATATTAATTCACATTTGTGTTTGTCATCTGTATTAAAGCCGAGCGCATGTAAAATGTAGTCCATTAAGAGTCACATCCTTTTTATATCTTATGTAAGATTTAGAGCCCAAAGATGTGAACCATATTTTCTATCTGTATGAGAGCGCACAGTCTGATAAAGTAATGATGTATGGATGTATGGATGTATAGGAGATTCAGCGGCAACGGATCGGGCCTACAATAATACCAGTAATGGAAGTGATTGCTATAAAATGATGAGACATATCATAGCCGATGCACGCATTGATCCAATGATTGCCAAATGATCTGATGGACTGGTTTTGAGGCGAATGCAGTCAATTGAGTATTGAATCGTCAAACAGAGTAATAAACTGGAAATCGACCAGTTTTTTGACTTATGCTATGCTCTTACAAAACAGTGTTACCACTATATTGCTGTCGAATTAATACAGTCTCCCTTTCTCTCTCTCTTCTTCCCTCTCCCTGACTCCCTCTCCGTCTTTCTCATCTCCTTTTCTCCTGAGTATTAGGCAGGAAACAAATATTGCTATCATTTAGTCGATGTATTATTTTATCAGCGATTTTGTGTTTGGTTCATAAAATCAGCAAATATTTCACTTCTTCGGCATTATTTGCCTTAAACTTTGTTATTCTTTTTAAAATGTGCTCGTCGTTTAGAAATTTCAATATTCCCTTAATATTTTTGGCAAATATTTTTGATATTACAGTCATTTCGATTGTATGCCATTTTAGGCAAAAGAATAGATAAAAAATAGTGAAGAAGAAAATGAAAAATGAAGAAAATATGAAAATGCATTTCTTCTTTGCATAAAAGTATTTTGAATGAGAGAAAATGTTTTCTTCCACATTACATGAGAATACATTTATGAGATAAATCTTTTTTCTATTTTCTCTATCTTTGTGCTTGGCTACAATTAAATAGGCATAATTAATGGAACTGAAGTTCAAAGCAATATTTGAATTTTTTTAACTGAGTTGTTGTGCTCTTTTGAAGAGCTTTCTGAAGGAAAAAAAATATAAATTCATTTACGAAGAGTCCTGTATTTATAGAGTCATTTGAGAGTTGAATTGTGAGCGGAATAGAGTAAAAGACTACGGATTGTCGTATTCTTTGCCATTTCTTTCATACAATAACTCAGTCTTTTGTGTGCCTGAAATCGAATGGATCTGAAATACATGAACCATAAAATGTAAAATATCCGAACAGATAGACAGACAACACGACTATAGTCAGAGATAACGAATATTTATTTATAAATATAGTCAACTATTCAGTCGATTGTCAATAGTCTATGTTTTTATTGTTTTGCTCTCTAAGAGAAAAGTCTAATAAAACTATTTTTTTAAATAAATGTAATATCAGAGTCTTTATTGCCATCACTTTTTGGCAGAGTTCCTACAGTTTGGAACACAAGAGGAAGTGATACGTTCTCGCAGTCTCTCCTCTATCACTAAAGCAATTTTAGGGCAAAAGCCCAAAACCCAGACCCAAACCTAAGTTCAGGTTCAGTCTAGATTTTGCTTGTGATTCAGCCAAAAGTTTTTGTACTTTTAATTAGTTTTAGATATTTACATGACTAAATTTAATACTAACTTGATTGAAAATCTTAATAAGAATAAAAAATAATTGAAAAATAGTTTGAGTTCGGGTTTTGATTTGAATTTCTTTAAAAGAGGAATCCTTCACAGCATTGTTTGTGAGCACAGCTGCCATACAACAGATCTGTCATTCACTGCAACTTGACTTAACAGTCACATTTAGCCACAGTTCTCTCTCTCTCTCCCTCCCTCCCTCCC
>JAQIWP010001992.1:0-12507 GCA_034695525.1 Euzetes globulus
GCGTGCCCATTAAGCCCAAAATCCATGGGTTGTGACGTCAAAAACCATGTTTACTACCAATAGTAAATTAAATGCTGGAGTGAAACCAATTGACAGATAATTGTCACCAAATATTAGCTTTGATTTTAACAATTTATCACAGAATTGTTTATAAGAATTCTTGCATTTTATGGTTTAAGAAATGTTTAGTCAAAACTTAGTCAACTACAACCATAAGCCTCGCAATCACTACTTTGGTGCGGAGGAAGTGTCTGCTTCTTCTGAAGCCATTTCAGCTGATTATCCAGTGGTTGAGCAAAAGAAACCGAAGAATTGCTTTCCAGACGTTTTTGTCTCAGAATTCATTTGCGATCAAATAATTCAATCGATTAGTTTTAATAACGATTTGATTTATTTTTGTTTTTATTGCAATCATTACATCCGAGATCTGAATGATGTCAGACAACACGTCCTCACCGACCATCACATTAAGGTCTTCCACTACTCCATTAATAATTGATAACTAATTGTTTGCTTCTCAGATGAAAAGCAGTCAGCGATACGACAAAGGATTGAATAAAAAGTTTGTCATTAAATCAATTAACAGCAAAGATTTGGAATATCTTTCAGATAATGGTTCGTCTATTATCTGATCCGACATTAGTCTTAAATTAGAATCAAAATAATATTGAATATAATTTATCTGTGAATTTCAGAAAAGTTAGAAATGATTCACCAAGAACTGGATCGAATACCTAATGACCAGAAACATTTTTATGTGAGGAGAGGAATAAGACTAATGAATGTGATCGGAGAATACGCCTATTATTGCAAAGTCTGTTTCATTTAGTCTGATGTCTGACCCGACTCTTAATTGCTTTCAATTCTATTATCGCATAGATCTGTGAAAAACCAATTTCTTCATTCAATTTAATACCAAATCATTTAGAATCGGATTCACACCAGAGGTTAGAGAATAGACAAAGTCTCTTCAATTTGATCAGAGATGGTAAACACAAGTCACCTATAATTGGTCTCCAATTCATCATAGAATATAAAAACTGTTCAATGGATGAATTGATATATAAATGCAGTTTTTGTCACATCTATCGAAATGCAAACCAAATGTATTCACATTTATTTGATTTTAAACATCAAATCAATGTTTTGGTAATACATTTGACAAATGGTCCTAAAAATGATTAAATTCTCAATTGTTTTGCAGAACAATTTGGAAAATACAAAATTAGAGACTATTTCTGAAGAGATTCTCGATTTTAAAATCAATGAATGGAATAAAAAAATAGGAATGGGTTTTGTCACCAGAAGTAAGGAAACGCCACACATTAATGGTGACAATTGCAGTTCAAGTATGGAACAGCTTCGCGCCATTTTTGGCTCATTCCGACCCAAATCTATTGAAACACTTAAAAGACTGTTTTCAGTCAAAATTGGAACTGAATTTGAGGCCCAAAAAGTGCTCGAAATGATTGAAGCCATTAACGCATCCGTTGACTATTATTCCCACAAAAATGAACACTATTTTAAACATTGTTAACATTCATTCAAATGAAGGTATTATTTATTTATTATTTATTAACTTGGTTAGTTTTTAAATGTTGTTCGAATCACTTTTTATAGAAGTTTGCCAATAAAACTGAGTCAAACGGCAATTTCATTCCCAAGTATATGAAAAATCAACTGAATTGAATGCGCACTGAAGAAAAGGCTATAAAATAGGTGATATAACCAGGGTATTTGGGATTAAGACATTTAAAATACAAGACAAACTACTGAACCAATAGCGACAATCATTGCCTCATTTGTTTGTATTGAATGCGCACTCAATCGAGTCATGCGTTTAATCTGTAAAACATTATAAACAAAACAAATGATAAGCAGATTATCGTCTCTTCAAATGTCATGTATTTAAACAACTTTTAATTGTTTAAGTGTTGGTTAGATATGACTCGAGTTTTTACTTATTTGAGGACAATCTTTGAGATTCAGTGCCAACAAAGACAACAGAGTTGTCACCGACTTTTCAGACAATCATTTCATGCGTACCAATCAAATGACCGACAGTTGACCTCTCAAGAAGTGGCCACAGCTTTGAGACCATTCTTTTTCGTTGTTCACCCGGACAGGTTTTGGAAATACCCCAAAGAAAGGGATACAAACGAAGACTCTTTGAAGCTATTGAATGCATACATCGAAGATGTCATCGAAATGAAAGAGACGTCTGACCAAAGAATCACTTTCTTTGTAAGAGAAGACTTAAATAAAAAGGAAAAGTCTCTGAAAGATAGCGACAATAAGATTGAAATAAACGTTAAGTTGAAACAAATTAACATAAATTTGTTTCGAAGAGAAAATGTCAATAAAATTGTTCACAAAATACTCTCCGAATGTAAGCTATCGACTGATTATTTGGAGAAAATCGGAAAACAGCCGAAAGTTACACAAAATGACAATAACAACAATAATAGAACCGAATCTAATTCTAATAAATATGATATTAAGAACAATGGCTTTAAACAGAAGTACACCAACGAGTTCTGGTTTAATAGTAAACACAGCGCTGAAACTGATCCAGAATTTCAAGAATTTGTTGATTTCATTGAAAAGAAAAAGATTGAGAAAAATTTAAAAGAATGGTTGCGCGAAAACACAGATTTAGCCGCCGCTCGGCTCAGGACTAGTCAACCCATTAGACAAGAATTGAATCGATTGAATGATGAGCTAAAGAATGAAATGAATTTGAACAACATCATTTGGAAGGACTGCGGATGGGGTGTCTCTCATATCAGGGGTGCCCTCAAGAGTCTCAATACTTTAAGACAACAACACAATCAAGACTTCAATTCACTTAATGGCCGAACACTTGTCTTCGGGCGACAATCGGGCGTCACTTTCGATGGTCACGTAATCCTTAACATTGAAGACGTTCGACACAATTGGCTCGAAATGATTCGTAATATTAATAGTTTTGATTCAGATCTTCAAAGACTACCGTTTTTTGAGAGCACACTGTCGGGTGCTTTGAGAGGCATTCAAATAGACCACAGAAAGTTCAGACCCGCAGTTCTGGTCAAGAATTATAGTAAACAACTCGAAAAACTGACTTTAGCTCTGGTGGAATACATTACTATAAACGGCTTTCCTCGCAATTGGCCCCCAGTTCTCGATAAATACCAATTAGTTGTTGAATGTGAAGCCGGCCCTTTAATGCTGTCACCGACGGGACAATTCATAGTTCCGGCGTCCTGTCCCGCCTTTCTATTATTTGACTTTATGTCGGAAAATATGTTTAAATCCCGACTTTTAAGAGATATGTATTTGAACTTTAAGACCAAAGAAGTGAAAGCAATCGACGAGTGTTTGACAACTCTGGGACTTCAATCAATCGAAAAAGACGACAACGTGACCCCTGACCTTATGATAGAGTGCTGTCATAACCTGATCCTTAATAAAGAATCTATAATACCGTTCTTAAGGGATAGTCGACTTCGAGTTTCGCACTACTATTCAGTCTTATTGGACGGAGAAATATGTATTCCTTGGAATTTCACTCTTTAGACAAGTAATTATTAAAAGGTGTGTGCAATCAAAGAGTTGACACTCGAGTCAACTCTAGTCGTGTAAATACTTTTCCGTTCAAATAATTTTATGTTAGATTTTATCGACAAAAATAAAGACAAATCTAATAAAACAATTAAAAATAAAATCTGTTAAACACAACATTTGGTTGGTATTGATATTCGGGAAGAGAAGTCACTCCAAGAAAACCTCATCGATTATGTGGATTGAATGCAACACTTGAAGTATTGTTGAGTGACTCCAGGCCTGAATGGAACAACTGTGCCAACAGGGCTTACCCTCACCATTGGTCAGTTCAGGCAATCCAAACCAATCACTCGATTCGATGAACTGGAAGTGATTTGAAAGTAATTTTTCGATTTGAGTGACCGTTTGCTTATAATTATCGCTAAATTTAAGTAAAGCCTCCAAATAGAAGCCCAGGGGCCACAACCACTCCTATTAACACACAAATTATATTCATTGTATTAATTTCAGACAAATGAAAAACCTTTTCAGGGCCTACCGGTCCATTGTGGTAATTAGCTCCATGTGCTAGTTGTGGGTCCTCTGAATCGTTGCTGTTATCATAATCTCCGAAATATTTCAAATCACTTTTGAAATAAATAATTAAATAAAGAATTGAATATATGTTTTAAACCTTGGATCCAAAGTCTTGACGCCCAGCGGTCCGATTAATACCCGTCCAACTATTTCAAGTGCTTTGGCAGCCTTTGATTTTTCGAACAGTTCGGGCGCCACAACCATCGCAACCAAGAAATTAGGTCTGAGCTGAAAGTCCATCCAACGAATGGTGGCGCCCAACGTATCCTTATATATGTTTCGACGGTTTATCAGATCTTCTTTGGAATCATCCGAAACATAGAAATGCTTTTCGAAATGTTCGAGTATTTTGAGGGCCCACTCTTTGTATGTAAACTTCTGACCGTCCTTTTCGAGCACTCCATCAAAAGGATATTCATTCCTTTCGGATAATTCGCACAGAAAAGTAACAACAGATTTGCTCAGACCTATTAGTTCTACAGCTGACCCGTCCCGTGGAGTACTGGGACGGCCCTTATTGTGGGCCTTTTGAGATGAGCCCATTTTGTCCATCCATGTGCCACAATTCCATTGATTGCCACCAAAAACAAACCCGGTTTCGCGGGAAACCCCGACTGTTATATGAAATCCTATAAAAATAAGATTAAATAAGGTATTAGTGAAAGAAAGAGTGATTCCATTGATATATACCCTCTTCAGTCATGTGTTCGTCGATTTGTTTGCCGGCATTTCTTTCTTTAAAATCAATGCCATCGAAATGTCTTTGAATGGATTCTTGTATTGTATGCGAAAGTGGCTCTTCTTTTATATTATCCGCTGTAAGAAGTGGGGGCGAGTCATCTGTTGGGTATAACCTTCTGACAGGTTCTTTTAAAAGGTCGACACCATTTGGCACAATAAGACAATAGTCTTTGATAGCTTGGAGCCACCACCAGACAGCATCTCTGGCATTATAGCGAGCATTCTTGCCCCCATCCAATAGATTTGGTATCAGTCCATGCCTTAAAGTTCCCGCGAAACCTAGAATTATGTGCTTGGCTTCAGTGAAACGACCCGTCATTAGTAGAAGCCCTTTGAGTGCTATGAATGTGTCGCGACCCCAACACTTCATATATCCAGAACTGAAATGAGGCAGACCTGCAGCCAAAGTGGCCAAAAGTTCCTTCTCATCCACTACTTTAGGCGAAAGGGGCGGCAAAACAGCCGTTTTATTAGTTCCGATCAGAGCTATGCTTCCCAAAGCTAAGAGTTGGACAAATCGGGAACCGTTTTCAACAAATTTTGGTGATTGTGACCAAATCTGTTCCAGAATCAGGACATAGAGTCGGGTTATAATCGAATCAAAATATCGCGGAATCAGATATCGCGGTAAATGAGACAAAGAAGTGAATGCTTTTGTCAACCATTTAGACAGAGGAACAGTTTCTCTTTTTTTCTCCAAACGATCCGCAATGAAATCCATTAACCAATTGCCTTCTCGAAGGTTACCGCAAAGAGGATGGCCTAGAACAAGTTATTTACTGAATCAATTGATACAAATTAATGTAATCCATACCCAAATCGTTATTAGTTCTGATATGTCTTAAATAGAAGATAATACTCGCGATTCCGCAGTAATTCATTTTCCCCAAATTTGACAATTCATAAGCTCCTCCTCCGATATCATCTGATTCTTCCTGATTACAGCGGAATAACACAAAATTCATATCATTCAGCGATAACTTTAAGATAATTGATTTGATATCACTGTCACTGTCATCGAATGTACTGATTGTTTGATTGATCTCTTGAAGAGCTTTGAGATTAGGATCAGATAACGAGACTTTAAACGCAATGACAGAAGAGTACGGAAAGTGAGTGAATATTATTTCATAAGAGTCGCCGACTTTAATAGCTTTAATCATTTCACTCTTATCTACGGACACATTGGTCTTCAGTTGTGATCTGAACTTCTGAAACCCATTAATTAACGTCTTGTGGCGAACGAAATTGGAATCTGGTCTTCCAGTCATTCGAGTTTCGAAAAGAATCTTATCGATAGACCCATCAATTCTTAGGGGAACCATAAATCCGGTCGAATTCGGGTTCATAGGCTTCTTGAAGGCAGTTCGCGCCACCAAAACAACTGATTCGTGAGTTCTTGGGTTATGACGAGTGACAACAACTGTGTCGTGATCTCTCTGATCGACGTACTGATGACTATAGCCGTTGGCGCCCAACCATTCATGAAGTTTATTGAATTCACGCTTCGATTTTATTATTCCGGTGTCGATAGAAACTCCTTCTAAAGAATATTCTTTAAAATTCTGTTCCAATTATTCTAAAATTCTATTACCGAAGGGTTGATTTGGATCCCATGCCCTGTACTGACGCTCTTCGTTAACAACATTGATGTGATGCGGAACTAATTCATCAAATCCTCGATTAGAGCCTATGGCCGAACAGGTCATCGAAACCAATGCCGCCGACGGCAACGGATCATATGCTGACCGGCGAGTGATTGGAGAATCGTTATCATGAGTGACGTCGAAGAATATTGCATGACTGACACTTGGTCTTAATGGTAAGACAAGATATTCGGTGGAACCGCCATTCAGACGCTCTTCAAGTCAAAAAAAGGTAATTAATGGTAATGTTTTGAAATGTATTATCAGAACAAACCGGGAGGGAATGCACCCATAGGTTCGCCACCAAATCTATAGACTTGTCGGCCTAAATCATGGGAGTCGTGTGCAGACAAGGCCTCCCGAATCAGTGAATTAATCCCTAACTTATTGACAAATATATTGTCAATTGATTCGTGAGAAGTGAATAACTCAGCGATTAAATATAGATTAGGATTAGCGCGTCGGGCGCTGTCCAGCATATATTGGGCCACATGGATAGGAGTCGAGTGACAGTTGTCAAGACGTAAACCATGGAAGATAGTGGCCATCTGTGTCACATATTTCTCCATATGAGTCCACAAATAAGGACATTCTTCAGGTCGTGAGCCATACCTGAGCTTGACGGAATCACCCCAGGCCACCAGTTCTCGCCGAAGATAAACATTACTTCCTTTGAATGTCAATTAAATTTAAGACAAGTGTTTAATGAAATAAATGTTTCAAACCTTTTTCGGCAAAATTCTTGAGCGGGTCGTCTCCCATAACCCATCCGTTGTGAGCCATCAGATAATGAGAACTATTGTCATTGAAGGCCAACTTTTCTTCATCGAGCAGATCTTGATCTGGTCCGTAATGTGTAAAGTACTCACAGACAATGGGTGTGGTTCTGGAGACCACTTTGTGTTTGGGACCCCAACTGTCAATCCTCTCATAGCGAGCAGTTTTGATAACATTGTCGACGGCTGCAGACAAGTGATCATTGATTTCATTCTTGACTTTGTCGTTCAGAACAGTCAACTTATGTCGGATGTTCTGAATGGACCAATCAATCCATTGCTCGGTGTTGTCATAGAAGTCGATTTCATTGCAGACAACTTTGAGCGCAATATTCAAGTCAATGGTTGACTTCAACCGCCGATATTTCTGATCCTGAATTATCTCCAGTGTTGGCACTTCTTCGTTAGTTTCGCACGGCTTTGATGTCTGCAGAAAATCTTTGAGTATTTTCAAGAAATCTTCGATAACAGCCGTGATGTCAACCATATAGAGTTCCGGGATATTCATCTAAAGAGTTAATTGTCTTAAAAAATCATTTAATAAATATTTGTCTTACATCTGGAAGATATTCCTCATGGAGAATCTGTCGGATGAGATTCAGATGACTTTCATTATTGACTTGAGCGGTTAGTCCTCTGGCCTCCCATCTACTGTCAACTATATCGCATGTGAGCAGATGAAGAATTCTGTCCAACAAATAGGCGCTTCTGAGCCACGGACTATTCAGACAATTATAGGCGCACTCCGGATGGCTCTGAAGAAACTCCGACTCATTTGCCGTATGATTGAGAACAATGTCAGTCAATGATAACATTCGCCATTCGGTTCGCATCCATTCGATCAGTTGTTCCAAGTCTTTGAAAGTACATTCTTTGTCCTTCGAACTGAATATTGGATTCAACTTCAACTGATCGGCCAAACTATATGAGGAATTGGAATCACCCAACTCTTGGACTGGTGTCAAGTGAATCATATTATAACCAGTCCTCTGCGCCACCTTTTCGAAGATGACAGTTCTTTTAATCTGATTTTTAAAGATTTAATGCAATATTGAAAACAAACCTCAAGTTTCGATTTCCAGGACTCGAATTGACCCAAACTTTTGGCTAAAACTGTTTGACATTGAATGGTATTCAGATCCAGATAGTCGGGGCTCGAGTCCGGTCCAACTTTAAGTTGAGGATTGATCACAATATAGAACTGTCCACAAACGTCATCACTGTTTGATTCGTTGTAATAGAAGTGAAAAGAACCGGATTTGGCGAAAGTGACTGTCGTTCTCTCGTTCTCGAAGACTAATTCTTTGTATTGGTTTCTAATGAAGTCTGTCTTCTCTCCCGAATAATTCGTGAAAAGACTGATTTTTCGGCCAAAGAGTGTCGACCCGTAAACGAATTGAATGCTATCCTTATTATTGCATCGGAAGAGAACCGTCTCTTTGTTTGAATCCAAATCCAAACTCAAGACATAAACCAATTTAGATTTTGGTGACATTTTGGTCTAACACAGTATGCAATTGAAACTGATTTTGAATTCAAGCGACAAAATGGTAATAATTTTAGTAATTCTTTATTTCAAATCCAATGTCAAACAGAATGACAGAAAGTTTTCTGTATATCAGTCAATAGAGACCTCTCGACGCATGTCTTGTATGCATGAGTCGGGGCTCAACTCACAAAACCAGATATTGGCTCAACTTATCTCCCGTTCAGAGATGACCCGACTATTGGCCTAAAATATTCAGAAATTCATTCAAATCTAAGTTTTATAGTTTATTTTGGAAGATATGATAACTCATTTGATAAATGCCTTAAATTAAACATTTGATCAAAAATTCCAGAATTTATTTTTCCGCTCATAAACTGATTGTAATTTTTCTGAACATTCATTTTAATCCAATTCTAAATTTAAACCATTAATCCGCCCACTAGTTTATGGTTCTCTACAATGCACATGGTCAATTCAATTTTAATCTCAACCAAACTTATTCAAAGCATATTTAATCAGTTCGTAATCTATTGAGTAAGATATCAAATTGAATAAGAAGCATAATAATGTGCGAGGTCATTGCTTCAACTGACATGATAACAAAATAACAATTCTATGGACTTTATAGCACACAGAATAAATCTATGCTTATTATACGAGTGGGAGAGAGGGAGGGAGAGAGAGGAAGGGAAGGAGAGACTCTTTTGAATAACTATCAATGGTATTAATCGAGATAGATCAATTTTGTTTTCTCTTAATTCCATAGTTATCAATAATGTATAATGATTGATACATGAATGTAGCTTGGCTAATCAATTTAAATGTAAAGTTGTAGTGGTGGTGTAAGGTAATATAATATGGTGTGGTATTGGTGAAGAGTCAATGGCTACCCCACCCATAAGCCCCACCCATTAACCCCAACTCAAGAAGCTTTTAAATCGCATCGAAAATGACGCAATTTTGCCCAAAATTAACGTCAAAAATGCATAAAAATAGCGACACTTTTATATTGAAAGCAATACAAAAATAAGATAATAATTAGACGTTATTTGCTTTGAAAAAAATTTTCCCACATTTTGTTTACGAGTTTTCGAAATCACAAACAAATTCATTCATAAAATGTTTTTAATTTTCATTTCAAATATGTTTTGAATTCATATTTAAATCATTTTTAGGGGAAAAGTATTTGGAATTGACTTTATAGGTGACAGGCATTGGACTGAACCCCAGGATGAGTTCACATCTTCAACAATACTATGAGTCAATGGTAATCAAAGACAAAATTTGGTTCGTTTGCAAATACGATGATTGCGACGACTGCGAAGTCACCGAAGAAGACATCCTTTTGCATATCAGAGACCACATCGAATCAGATAACAATAGATCCGACGAAGAGATGATAACCGCTGACTCTTTTGACGAATTCTCTGCAGAGTCTCCGCCAGACATTAAGCCCAAAATAGAGGTCATTCTTCAGCCAACTGTTCAGACAACTGTTCAGACTTCGAGTGCATCTCAGGAGTCGGATGAGTCGTTCCTGAATGGGGTGGAGGAGACCAATGGGTTCAAGTGTCACATCCCTGGCTGTGGGAAGACTTTTCTTTACTTAAAGTCATTAATGCTTCACAGAAAAGATCATAAATTCAAACCTAAAATTGTTGCCAAACCTCAGATCATGAAAACATTAACTAAACCCCAATTGAAACCTCAAAGCAAAGCACAGCCCAAACCGGCCCCCAATTTGAGCGCAAATTTCAATTATAATCATATCAGAGAAAAATATTTGAGAGTTCAGAGACTTAATGACCGGAGTATCCATCGATGGCAGAAACAGGACCACAGATCTGATGCCAATTACGCCGGAATGCAATCACTGAAGAATTTGAGCGGATTTTACCGAAAAGATATCATTGAAAACGAAAAATTCTATTTATGTGAATTCAACCAAAGCTGTATATTCAGAACTAAACGATCCCAACATATGGCCCGACATCTCAACTGCTGTCACTTCAGAACACGAATATTCCGTTGTAATGTCAGGGGTTGTGATAAGAAGTATTACAATCCGACGAGTCTGAGACAGCACACCCTTAACCATCGGTGCGGTTTCGGTATTTTAAACGGCAAGACTATGAACTCAATCTGTGGCAACAAAAGTATTAATCGCTTCCGGAAGAGAATCATCGAAAACGACCTGAAGATATACAAATGCGATTTTTTCGACTGTCCCTTTAAGACCAAATCCCACACTTGCATCAAACGCCATATTCACGACCAGGTCTCACATTTGCCTCATTCTGTTGTATTGTCCTAATGTTTGTCTTTTTGTAGCACTTATGTCCAAATCGAGTCAAATATTTAGATGAGGAACTGGTGCCACAGCTATTGCCAACAGAACAGATCCCGCAAAACAGTGGTTTATCGCAAAAAACTGGTTTATCACAAAACAGTGGTTTATCGCAAAACAATAGATTATCGCAAACCATAGGAATACCAGAGATGATAGAAATGCCAGAAATAAGAAGAGTTTCGCCGAGTAAGAGGAAAGTCCAGAATAAGGGCTGGGAAATTATCCCTATCCCCGAACTGGTGGCCATGCCACAAATTAGTGGCATTCCAGAGATGATGGAAATACCGGTGGCGCCAGAATTGTTGAGTTTCCGGGATATGCCAACTCTGAAAATGGAGATCAAAGAAGAGTTAATGGAACCGACGAACAGCTATAGAATGCACGAAGAGATCGATCGACTGATCGATGGTCGCAAATATCAGTCGAATCTCAGGACTAATATAATTAATGCAAACGAAGACAGCAATGAATCGAACGATGAAATTCAAATCGTCGACGAAATTATGGGACAGCAGAGGACTGTTTCCCCCGAATTCAAGAATTTGATCCAAGAAAAGAACATTACCTTAGATTACACCCAAAAAACATTCAACAAATGCAAGACTGAATTGGAGCGTCTGAACAGATGTCGGGCCCACTTCGAGCTAAAAAAGCTCGAAAATCTGGGCACTCGTTATATATGTAAGTGCTGTAAATTCCCGGCAAAGACTTTGGATTCGATTTCAATGCATTTGCGACTCAAGCACTTCATTGATAACTGAATTCAGACAATACTCCAAATTATTTGTTTCAATACTAAACAAATGTTTTTAATTTTTGTCACAATTTTCCCCCGAATTTTAGTCATTTATTTATTAAACTTTTTGTTGACTTTTATTTAAAATCAATTCATTGTTAATATCATAGAATATATTATTTAATTTTATGCTATAATCGGATAACTATTAATCAATTATTAGCAGCGAATACATGACATAAAACCACAAATAAAACTTCCAATTATTCTTATGTTTTGCTTATACTTGTATTGGATTTGAGTCCTTCTGAATGTAATTAAAGTACAATTTTTCGAATTTTAAAATAAATGATTGTTTGTTTCAATCGCTTCTTATTCCCATTTGAAGACATCTAAGTGTAAGGTCAGCAGGATGTCCGGCGCTCGGCCTAAAACAGACGCTATTTATGTAAGCAATAGCACACAAAATGAAAAAGAAAATTTGAAAGACAGGGCATGATTTTTAATAAATTAGACAAATCCGTGGCCCAAATACCCGGGGCCGAAATTATGATTTTCGGATAGAGGAAATAATTCTGAAAACTGTTTGTATTGGGTATTTTTGGAAATTCCTGTGCATTTTTTCGCTAGAGGGTGTCAAAATCATA
>JAQIWP010001993.1:0-12505 GCA_034695525.1 Euzetes globulus
CTCTCTCTCTCTCTCTCTCTCTCTCTCTCTCTCTCTCCGTATCTTAGGCAAGACTGAGATGGTGTCAAAAGCAGTGAATCATATTTGGGATACGATAGAGAAAAAGTAAGGCATTAGTGGCACGCGTTGTGCATAATTCATATGAAATGATAGCAGTGTTGAGCCAACCGTAAACTTCGCCCATCGTTTTCATCTTTATGTTCGGTATGAGAATGACTACAAAAAACAGTATCGCCATCGCTATTACAGCCATTGATTGCTTGCATCACTTGCTTTTTCATATCGATTATATCGAGTTCGAAAGGGAATGCCATTCACTGACTTGTATTATATGGCATTTGATTTGATGCGAAGTAGATTTGCAACACTAGCGGACGCTTAGACCAAAATTTTTACCTTTAATTGTCCCCTCGAGAGATGTCTACTCACGTAATGCCTTTCTTAGCGTATATTCAATACAAGGCATACAATGACTTAAATGAGACGAAGCGAGAAATGCCTCTTCAGGTCTAATCATTGCCGCAAACAACAACTTATCCATAGAAAAGATATTTTTGATAGAATACAACGTTTGACAGAACACTGTTGGCCCCCAACGGGACAATAAAAACACACATATCATTAAATATGCCAACTTTTTAGCCCCGGATAGAAAAGCAATAATATTAATGCTCTATAATAACGATCAAAATGCAAACACTATTTTAATAAAGCATTTCATTCGCCAACTCCTAAAACATTTGCTTTTTTGTGCCTCAAACCAAACATGGGATCACATCAAGCAATGAGTTTATATTAAAGTTTATATAAAAGTATACTGGTAGAGGACAATCTTTTATTAGATATTTCCTCTTTTCAAAAGTTCACAAAAAAGGAGAGTCAAATTTGGGCAGGAGCAGCACATTTTGATAGCCTTTCCGAATTGAATCAAACTTAAAATGATTAATGAATCATTTAAATTAATGATGGTTAGAAGGCTACAACTTGTAAGATTAGCATTTTGTTCTATGAAAACTTAATTTAGGAAAGAAGAGTAAAGCTGTGGTTTTCTAGATTCAACCCTTCCTTCTCATGAATCGATAACAAAGACCGAAAATTTAAAATGAAAAACAGAAAAGTGTTGAGAAAAATAACAGTAAATATGAAATCTATGACTTAATTATGTTTACTGAGTTTCTCGAGAAAATATTTATTGAGAGCCACTAATATCAAACAAATGTAGGGTTTTGTCAATAAATGTATGGTTACTTAGTATGTCATGTAACCAGTCATTGGTATCGCATATGAAGAACATTAGAGCTGTTGAGACGGTTGTGAAGTTAAAATTTGTTTAAAACATAACCTCTGGAATTACAAGAGAAACCACTTCTGTGAAGGCATTTTGGTTGCCAACAGAAAACTAAAATTCATCCGAAATGTTCTAAAAGAGAATCAATTGATTTATATCTAAGCCATTACTGGCAGTCATGAAATACATTCTGTTTGGCACTCATTCTGTTCGAAACTGTTCTCTTCGCTCACTCTTTATCCTCGACTTCTGACTATCACTACAATAAGGAGAGCATCAGATCGAGTGATCATAAATGAAAACAAGAGAGCAGTCTATTAGGCTTGGAATCGCTTTTTCCATCGCTTTTGGGTTTTATTTTTGTATGTTTTTCGGTTGTGTTATGTTTCGGTGCAGACCTTCTAGTAATTCAACCCGTGGGGAAAGTATTGCACAGCATATAACCAAACACAGTCAGACTTCTCTCGTGTTCATCCGAGCGAAGATCAAACCAATAAGAGTTGATTTCTGGGCTCAGTTTCGCTACTCTTTTTAAAAACAAAAAAATTTTCAATAATTTTAATGCTTGAAAGGAAGAGTGGAGCCGACGGCTAATTGTGTTTTACTTTAATTATAAAAACCAAACTATAGTTTCTCTGAGAATTTTAAATAAATGTAGTCAACAAACGGCGTGCCTTAACTTTACTTAAGTTTTCACTTATATTTTACTGGAACCTAACCTAACATAGCATATAATAGAGGCATAGCTTTGCATAACTTAATTCTTTTTGGATCATTACTCCGATATAAGAGAGTGTTTTGAGCCGAAAACTCGTTTTTCCTCCGTTTGAGCGCAAAAAATACTCCTTTACTCGAAATGTGAGAAAATAAATCAAAGAAATGATTTCATTCTTCCAATTCTTGGGAGTTCCGATCCACTCCACAGCACCGGTAGATTAGTAGGGCTTTCAGTAAATTGAAATCGAATATCAGACAAAGCTTTTGAATGTAAAACAAATTCAACGAAAGAATGAATATTTTCTGAGAGGAAAAAGTCTGGAAACTGTGAGACAGAAAAAGGACAGGCATTTAAAATAATGTCCATTAAGTTTTGTTTTTGTTTGCTTTATCTAACGCCCAATTTTACGGTTCTTTGGCAAAAGTAAATTAAAAATTTTCACCAAAAAATTATGCCCATATAGCCAAGACATAACCAAGATGATCCAAGAAGTTAAATAAGCAATCACAATTAAATCTAATCGACTAAATAGATTTTGAATGTGAAAACATGACTATTTAGGAACATACACATTCTTTCGTTAATTAACCTGGTAAATCCTGAAATAAACCACCTTGGTCATTTCTGATATACAGTTCTTTGTTTACAGAATAAAAGTCATAACGATATACTTGAAAATGAAAGCACTGAACAAACAAAACAAAAAACTATTATAAAAATTATAGTTTTTTGTTTCGCAGGAGTAATAAAGTAACAGAAATTGTTTGTGTTTTACCTCTACTATAATGTAAGGACAGACTTATAATAGAGTTCGACAATCGTATAAAAAGGTCGTAAAAATCGAAACCAAACGATCAAAACTATCAGATCTAATCCCTATTCTGTCCATCAAATTGAATGTTCGCAGACATAAAACTGAGTTAAACATTGACTTCACTGACAATAATCCGAAACATGTATTTTCAGTGAACACCATTTACAACTATTTAAGTGCAAATTCAGACAATTTTGTTCAAAACTGATCCCAAACACAAACTCTGTTTTAATTCAGAGATAAGACAGGAGTTGAGTCATTACTTTGCACTGACATAACAATATTGTGAGCAAAATTATTGGATTTCGTTTATAACCAGGGCCATTCGAATTTAATGAATTGAAAAGAAAAAATCATTTTAATATATAATGGTTTGCATTCAAACCATTAGTGAGATTAAAGACTATAATTACTTATAGTCTTGTTTTTACAGGACTTTAGTTATCTGTCTGTTCCTATCATTGCATTCAACGACTGTTTATCTAATTCTTGTCGATCTAAAGCCCTGTTTATGACGGAATTGTATGCCAATCGAGACATTAGTGCTGGAAAGTGTCATTCCGAGGCACAGAATAGTTATATCACTGCAATGCAGGAGCGCATCATTTTCTATGGCATATATATTGAGTTAATATAATAAGTCTGATTGAAGCAAATATACACTGAATTAGTCGTACGATTAAATAGCTTTACTGCTTCTAATCGGATATTTCCGTCGAGAAACCAGAAAATAAAAGTAAAGTACAGACAGAGAGGGAGAGTATATAACAAAGGCCCGGAATATTCACCCAGACCTCCATTTGGATCGCATTTTTGTACATAAAATATGTTTTATTCGGAACATTACAAATGTTTATGCATCAAAGCTTTTCGGGTGCATTAGTATATCTGTACATGAATGACATGGGTGGTTGCCCGGCACTGGCGCTGACACTTTGGCTCCACCACCGTTGTGATGGCATTTTCACGACAACTATAATATATTTGAAGCCTTTGTTCTGTTGAATACATTTCTATTTGATTTGATTCTAATTCAGGCGATAACTAAAACCAATGCTTTTCAGTTCCAAACCTTTGATTATTTTCATTTTGTTTTTATTTTATTTAATTAGGAAATTAATTCAATCGGTTTTCAGTATTCAACTCTTGTCAACACATTCCTAAAAATTCAGGAATTTCTAAATAAAATTAGAATTTGCCCCACAATTAAAAAGTTTAAACGATTCCGAATATTTTCAGTAATTGCCAAATATTTCATTTTAATTTGAATTTGATTCAGTTTCAAACATTTTTACATATTTTATTCTATCGATTCAAGTGAAATTTAATATATAAAAAAAGTAAACTAGATTGCAGTTGAATGTATCAAAATATGAAATAAACTCTCCCTCTCCCTCTCCCTCTCTCTGTCCCTCTCCCTCTCACACACACAACACAGAGAATAGTTTGCTCATCTCTGTCAACAAAGTTACTAAAATTGATGCTTTTGAACGGATTTTCAAAACCTAGAGTTTGATATGGAATTAAAGCCGACTTTTATTTCTAATGATTTTTCTCATAAAAGTCTAATAAAATTTATTATTAAACTCAATTCGAAGCTCAGAATAAATTGCACTAATATTTGAACGGGTGTTCAATGATCTCAATTTAGAGCTCAAATATTTTACTTGAAATCCAATTTAATTTCGAAGAATTCTCCAATAAATTAAAGACTCGTAAATATATTCAATGAAAACGGAGATAAAAGTGAAGTCCATTTAAAAACTCGAGAGAATTGAGAATTTATTGACACATAATTTAAACTAATTTCAAGAAATATAGCGATAATTATAGCTTCAAATCAAATGAAAAATTGGTCCAAATATTCGACTCCAGAATAAAACCATTCGATAAATGATTGAACAAAAGTCGCAAAATGTAAAGTCGTTTGCGAATCAATGATTTAAAGTATGATTTCAAGTATATTATCGTAAAGTAACGAAACTGTTTATCTCAATAAACTCAACGCTCATTCATTACTTTAATATCCAAAAAAAAGAGAACGAAAAACAAAAAACAAAATAAAAATTTCAGTTCGAGTAGTAATACATCGAAAGTAAAACTAATGTCGAATAGAATTGTAGACCATTTCCAGAGAGAAATTGGGATAACATTTAAGAGAAGAAACTGTCTTCAGAGGAAAACTTTCGGAACAGATTCAATGAAACGCGAAAAGAGTTAGTGTTTTGTTTTTTTAATGGCATTTAAGACACTAAAAGTCTTAATGTCTGTTAAGAAGTACACCAGAATTACATGATTTAGTTGATCGACTGAAAAATATATGCCCCGCGAAGAAAAAGCAGTTTCAGTTCAGGAGAGGGCGTCAAAAAACCATTAGTTTTTTTGGGAAATTTATTTTTGATTGTCTTTAGATGTCGGGCCCAATATTGTGCAGCTGCTGTTCCTTACAATATTTGTTCCCATAATGAGTGTTGGATTAATGCCATTCTGGGACTCGTTTTGATAGATAGCAGTCAATGATAGACTAAATTACGATTAAATTACAGTCAGAATCAAACCATTTATTCAGAATTATTTTTATAGCGTTTTAGCAGCGAATTTGCCGCCAAATAGGCTCAGGAATAAATAGCGAGTTTAAAGAATTTATGGATTTTATTTTTAGACAATCTATTCCTGCAATTTCCCATTCGATCCCAAAACAGTTCTTTTATTTTTGCACTAAATTTATGATAATTTATTGACACATTTGGATGTGATTTATATTAATGCAAACTTCTTGTGCTAACAATATCTCGCCAGAGAATTGGAGAATTGTTTTGATTGGCGGCACAACCTATCGGTCCCTAACATTTATGTGCTGTGCGGAAAGGCATTCCGGCTAACAATAATGATTATTAGAGACAAAGACAATAATAAGTTACTCTTCGGCCCATTAGTGTCGACACTTCACTGTTTTTATCTGAAAGCATGGAATGCCTATTGTTTGGCCACTAAGTTGTCATTATTTGGCTGAGCGTTTCGCACAAACTATCTATATTACCTGAGCATAAAACAGAATTTAATGAAAACAAATTTGACACCGATTTGAGTCAAAAACATTTAGGATGAAAATAATCATTGAAATAAATCAGAGCCCGAATCCATTGAAGCGAATGACAAATAAATATTGCATTCATTGCATTCTTTGCTCCCATTTTCAAACTCTTCGTAAATGTCGGCACAAAAAAACAGTTCTCATTTTCAAAGCCATTTAACTGAAAGCCATTGAGATTCTGGTCATTTGCCTACAAAAGCATTGCACAGGAATTTTAATATCAATATCACTCTTGTCTACAATATTACTACTATTTTCTAAATTTTTTATCGAGCATATAAAAAGTGGAAGTCGGCTTGGTTTTATATATGCTAAGCTTGGTCATTCTAGGTCAATAGCAAACAATTCGACGAAAAGTCAACAAATTTTTTGGAAAATTTGATGAAAAGCAAAGAAATATCTTCAGGCAAAGTGCACACAAAATAATCTGAGAATATATTTCAGGAATAAATCAGAATTTGTTGAACGATAGCAACAAAATCAGCGCAAATCGATTCTGAATACAACATTAGGTTTTGTCGATTACTAAACACAACACAAAATGTTTGTAAGTTATAACTGGAATTCACTTCAAATGGATAACCATTGAAACCAATGTTGAAGACTATAGTCATTCATACAAATGGATACTTATTTATGTTTTTGTCATTCAATCAAATATTTCTTTTTTTCTGAGAAATTACAGAATAAACTTTCAGTGATATAATAAAACAAAATTTCTTTTAGCGAAATGAATTTTTTTGACCTCACATTTGAAGAGGGCATAAAAAATCCCAAGTCTTACAAAATTGTCTGTTTTCAACTGCTTTTTCATTTGGATAAGAAAAACACTTTTGAATTAATTACTATTTAAATGACATTAAAATGAATTCAATGTTATATAACAATCTTTGAACAGCTTATGTTTGACTATCTGTGAAATGTTAGCAAAACATAACCACTAATAGACATAGCGTTAAGTCGACACAACTTTGTTATCTTATATCCTGAGGGCTCGACTCAGTTGCACACAAAAAGAGAATAGAAGAGAGAGAAAGAGGAAACTGACTCGTCGTCAAACAAATTGAAAGCCGAGTCAAGTAAGCAAACAGAATATATGGTCGAGTCTTCGGTTCGACAAAAATAGATTCGCTTTTTTCTATGGAATAGTGTTTCGGAAAAATTCGAGCGCTGGTGACAAAGTTTTTGCAAGTTTGCACCAGCAAATATTCACTCAATTCTCATATTTTCATTCAATACATTTTTCAAACATCACATAAAAGTTTCTTTGAATTATTTCACATCAAATTATTCCACAAGAATTTGACCAAAAGAGCTTAAATTTCAAATATATTTTACATCAAACAAAATGGACTTTTTTCAATACTTTGAAAATGTCTTATGAAATTTGATACATAACTAGAAAGTTGTGTTTGCTTTTCAACATCTTCTCAATTGATCAGTCACAATCAATAATTATCATTTGGAAAATCTTGACGGATAACAACAAAAGTAAAGTTGAATGAGAAAGGAAATACCACTGAAACAAATCAATTTGACCGAAAAATTCCTCATAAGATTGGGTTAATTTGGAATTTTCTAATAAATTAACTTAAGTTTATTCGACCCTAAATTGAAAATATAGTGAAATACGCCAAACATTTGTGAGCAATGAAATGGGCTTTCAGTTGAACAAAAGCTAAGCCGACAGAAACATCAGAAAATATTTCAATCATTGTATTGCTTCAGTCGAGTCTAATAAATAAATTTATGCAATTAAAGAGATTTGTTATATGAGTGCACTTCAATAGAAATCCCAGTCAAAAGTTCGTGCAATAGATTCAAATACAGTAAAGTCACTTCGCCAGCACTGGTAGGTTAGGCGCTAAAGCTTTGCCACTGCATTTGCAATTTATGGCCTAAATATAGAGGCATTGGAATTATTTTCTTTTTATAGTTTGACAGAACCGTCCACAACATTATAGCTATTTATTTAATGCATTTCATTATCAGATTTATATCGATTCAATTATTACAATTGTTTTTACCAAACATATAATAATGGAAACAATTAATGCACTTTTCAATGGATATTTTGCCCCTTTTTATGCAGAAAATAATAAAAACTATTATTAATTTGTTTTGTTTCAAACGGAAAGTCAATTAAATAAAAGTGAATTAATTCTGATCTGAAGAAATGTCAGGACATAATGGAAATGAATCAATACATCACTTGTTTACCAAATAAATCTCAGGACTTATTGAACAGGGATTTAATCATTAAATGATAAGTCAGTCCGGAATAGTGGCTCGACTTACTGTCGGGAATTTGCTCAAGAATTTCATTTATTGCTATCTCCTTCTGCTCCACGATGTCCAGGTATTTATTGACACAACTTATTAGTTTCTGATATCTATAAGTTGGGTCAGAGTGAAGTCAATTTTCATTAGATTCCGGCTTCTGATGCCATTGTTTTTTTGCTGACAAATGTTGGACTTATATCACAATCTAATGTCAGGTCTTAGGAATAGCTGGCATTCTTCTGCTTACTTCTCAAATACTTACAGTTCTCAAGATTTCCGCAATTTCATAGTCAATGACAAGATAAGTCTTTCTTTGACAAAAAACAAACTTGTCTGTTTTCTCTGACCCAGCACTTTGGCTAGATTCTTTTTTTGTTCAGAAAGTCTGTTTTCAACAGAAAACATTAATTGGTAAGGCACCATAACTGCACTATTATCTCAATAAACTTGTAAATGTATTCTTTTCGTAATTTTAAAAAAATTAAGGCAATCAAAGTTATAAGTTTAAAGAAAAATACAGATTCTGTAGTCAATTCAAATGACCCATATTTTTAAGGTCCATAAGTCTGGAGTCTACATCTGATGGACTTACTTGAAATTATAAAGAAGAATTTCCGAAGTTCTTTGCAAGAATGAAAGCCAGCACATTCTTAAACCATGACTTATGTCGAATAAGCCAATTATTTAAAAGTTGAATACAATTCAGTTTCATCTTGATTCACATTTTAATCACAACTTAAGGTTAATTGAACATTTAGGTCTGGCAAAATATTCTCTACCTTTATTCAAGAATGGTAACCACAATCAATTGATCACAAACAAATTAAAATTAATTGAAAAAACCATAAAAGGCGAAATATAGCTCAATTGTAACATTGCTCATTATTTATAATCAGTTATTTTTCTCTTATCATATCATATCAGTGAATTAAGGTCATTTAAGACCTTTTTAAAGTCATTTAAGGTTAGGCTAAGCCTTTCCTTCAAAAACATTTGCCCTTATGGCCAATGTGAGTGACATGCACATGCCCTTTACACTGGAAATTTGAATCTAACCTTTCTGAACTTACCTAACTTTTGTGAACTTATTTTTACAAATGAGCTTATCTCTGAATAAATGACAGCTCAACCATTGTATTATACGCTTTAAATCAAGTAAAAAATTTGTCTACACTTGTTGTTTAAATTAATTATAAGTCATTTTAATAACATTTGAATGAATGGATGAAATAATTGAAAAATTTAATGACTTGAATGTGGCTGAGCCTAAATTGCCGAAAGGGAAGCGCACGTCCTATGCCTTATTCACGCAACAAATGTCGGCGGACATGAAGAAAAAAGGAGAGACTTATAAGGGCATTGGTGAGCTGTCCAGAATCTGCTCCAAAAGATGGAAGGTTTGACTCAAGTTTTTCCGATTTCTTAAGAGTAATGAAGCTTTTGATTGCAATTATAGGAACTCTCGGATAAAGAAAAGGAGAAATTTCAGCGAAAGGCTAAGGAAGATCTTGATCGATATGAAAAGGAAATGGCTGAATATGAGCAGGTCAAGAAAAAATACGACAAATTCATCAATGAAGTCCACGACAAGGGATTTCTCAACAATTTAACCGATAAGAGACAACTAATGGCTCTGACCATCAACTCCGGCTCTAAAGCAAAGCCTAAACGAGTAAACAAATTGATTGAAGCCAACAATTGATACACAATTTATAAGAACCTTTTCATTACAGAGCGATGAGAGTAAGAGTGAGAGCAGTGACTCCGATGACCACAACCCCGCAGACGACACCTTGGAATTGATGAAAAAAGGAAAGACAGCAAATAAAACTAAAACTACGGTCAAAGCAAAAGTTAAAGAAAATACAGAAAAAGTAGAAAACGATGACCTTGTCTCTGAAAGTGATGAGGGAGAACAAACTGATGATGAGAGCAATGAAGAAGACCAAAGGGAAGACAATAGTGGCGAACAAACCACAGACGAAGAAGAAGACGAAGAAGAGAACAAAGAAAATGAAGACGACGACGATGTGAATGACGATGAGGAAGAAGAACAAGAGACAGAAGAAGAAGATACAGAAGAGGAAGCGCTAGAAGAAGAACAAGAGACAGAAGAGGAGGAGTCAGAAGAAAGAAAGCCTCGTAAAACAAAACGAAAACTATTCTAATGAGTTGTTTTATTTATTGATATATTGTCTTTTAGGAAGACCATAACTCTAATAATAGAATTCAAAGTCTTTTAAATATTTCTTAATTAACTTTTTGAAAAATTAACGATAAATTGATACCAAACTTTCCAAATGTCTTCAAATTCAAACAATAGATGGCATAACGTTTGAGAATAAACACTGAAACCATTTTTAGTCCCTTTAAAAAAGAAACTTAATATAAAATACATATAAAATTGAACTAAATTTAATTTCCTGCTCATGTTGTTTACATTTTTTACATTTTAAAGTTAATTAAATTACTTAATTAAATAACTCTTTAAATCACTTCTTCGGCAATGAACTCATTAAAGCCATTGCTGTCGATGTCTTTAAATGGCATTCAAGACATGAACCAAACGTTGCGACCATTGATTAGTTTAAACCAAATAATAAGCGTTCGGTTCAAGCGGGTTCATCCACGGATCAGAGGTCATCCTCGGCCGCCACTCCCGGGCAGACTTCCACCTGAACCTCACAAATATAATTGGCGTCCAATGTATCCCCCGGACGGCAAGTATACCATTGAGCCGCTTAATATCCATAAGCTGGCGGGAAGGGATCCGGCCACCGGTCGCGTCATTGTCAAAACCCTTGGCGGAGGCCTTAAGAGGTTCTTTCATTGGATTGACTATAAAAAGACCCTCAACGAAGACGGCACACCATTTCGCGAAAAGGTTTTTCAGGTTTGCGACGATCCCTTGAGGACTTCTAAGTTGGCTCTTGTGGCCGGAGGTATGCCTTCCATGTCTTGACGACTAGCACTTAATTGTTTATATCTTAAAAGGAGAAAAAATCCGTTGGATTATAGCGTCGGAGACGATGCAAGTCGGGGACGTCATCAGCACCTTCTCCCAAATACCTCGCAATCCCATTCAAGGCAAAGAGGGTGACTCTCATCCAGTGGGAGCCCTCGCTATCGGCACTAAAGTCCATAATATAGAGGTGAAGCCCGGAGAGGGCGGACTGTATGTAAGATATGCCGGAGATTTCGCTGAAATCATCCGAAGAGTCGGCAAAAAGAATTATTTGCATTTAAATCGAAACAAAAGAGACATTTGTATTGACCAGAAATGTATGGTAACTGTGGGCCGGGTTTCCAACCCTTACCATCACCTTATCAATAGAATGTGCGCTCAAAGGAGCCGCTGGGAGGGTCAAAGACCCCGTTCTGGTGCCTGGCATCGCAAAGACGGCTATTGTGGCCGAAAGAACAGACCTCCCAAACCATTGCAAGACTATGTAACCACCGCTACCGTTGAGGATAAACCACAGCCCGATATATATGTCATTCAACCCTTCAATTAAACAGTTCTGTCGTTTGACATCCTTTCGGATAATTGTCTAAAATATAAGACAACTATAAATTAATCTTATTATTGAATAAAATCTAATCAAATAAAGAGACAAATATTGTTTACATACTCATAGATGGTAGCAATGGATGCATCTGTTCAAGAATATTCTTTTACACTGGAAAATTGATCCAATGAAATGAAATCCAAACGTTTATGCAACTCATAATTGATTGTTCAAATTAAAAATAATTTATAGGGTTTTATAAGTATTTGAGCAAATTTTGGAATTTATCTGAACTTCAATTAAAAATTATTAATTAAAGGAATCATTTTATAACTTGTATTCACGTTTCAATAAAAATACAGTCCTTCAGAAGCCAAGGATCTACTGAACGCTAAAATGCACTCAAAAATATTGCAGTTTGTTTGAAATAGGAAGGATAGCATCTAAGCCGGCAAAATGTATTTTTAGCAAATTCAAATGGCTTAGTTTTGATTTATGCATATCATAAATGAGTGACAGAATCGAACTTTGTCTGTATGTAAGAAAAGAAGCCAACGATCAGAATTATAAATCTGAATCAATTAGAAACATTTTGAGCAAAATTGAGCCAATCTTTTCTCAATTATTTATGAATTGATTCGAGTTTGAAAAAGCATTTGAATCTAATATTTAAATATTTAAATTTGATTTCAGTTCACTTATGATATTCCTAAACATTTTCGTTTAACTGTCAAGAGAAGGAGAAAGGGAGGGAGAGAAGGAGGGAGGGGAGGGGAGAGAGAGAGAGAGAGAGAGAATT
>JAQIWP010001994.1:0-12503 GCA_034695525.1 Euzetes globulus
AGAGAGAGAGAGAGAGAGAGAGAGAGAGAGAGAATCACTGCTTTATTTAATACTTTCTAAAATTAAATAAAAAGCGATAATGATGGAAAAAGGTTACTTGAATATTTGAACTTAGAAAATTGATTGTGGCATGCTAACCTTTTTGGCCAGCTCGTCTTTCATTTAATAGAGATTGTCAGTAAGACATTTGGTTTGATTTCCAAAGAGTTTGAAGGCAAGTCTGAAGCTTATAATCAGGTCTTCTTCGGAAGTTTGGGTCTAAAAAAAAGAACAAATCTATGCTTTGAAAGTATAATTAAGGTATAAATCAATAGCTCGGGAACGCCAAAAATTGATCGCTTATTCAGCATTTGATAAGTAACTTAACCATCTCTCCCTCCCTCTCCTTCTCTCTCTCCCTCTCCTTCTCTCTCTCTCCCTCTCCCTCTCTTCCGAGTAAAATATCTCTTTGCCTATGAATCAAATCAGTCATCAATAATATTGTGAGTGTTTTGGCCTAAAATCTCAAATGTCGTGCCGTCTGACTCTCTAAGGCGTTCGTCGCTCTATTGAACGACCGATTAGCTAATGATATGGCGATTGGATTACATAAATACTCGACGTCTAACAAAAATGACCAAAAATATAGTCTTAATGTTAAACTTAGTTATAAATCAAAGTTACCTTTCATTAAATTGAAGTAAAATGAAGTCGAAGTTGTATTCCATTCAAAAACATTTCAAAAGGGTCTCAACGTATGTAAGAGTAGAGTGAGGGCTAAGGGTTTTATAGGGATCAGAAGGGATTAATATTTGGTCAATGAAGGGATAGGGTCACTGGCATTCAGAGCCAGTAAATAATTATCAGGAAATTAGAAGATTTTTTTTTCACAAATAAATTTCAATATATTTTACTCGTTATCGAAAATCACAGTCAAACCCTTTTTATGTCAATGTTAGCAAATTTGTATTTTGATACGACAATATTTTACAAGATCATTTAATTAAGTGCTCACAATGGATTAAACATGACTTCTATACTGGGAATTCATGAAAAGCATCTAATCTGTCGAATGAATTGGAAAAGTCTGTTTGAAACTCGCAAAAGCATTTTAATCAGTTTTTTGCTTCTTTTTCTGTGTTTTTTGTAATTCCATTGAAACGAATGAATTAATCATTCATTTTGAGTCAATTCAAAGCCCTTTTGTTATTCAAATTGCGATAAAAGCGCTTTTTTACATTTTTCTCATTTTCTAAAATTCCCATTTGAGACATACCGTACCATATTTTGTGCGGATGTGCATACATTTGAATAAAGTTAATCTCATTGTAGGAAAACCATAGTTCTGTTTGTGGTTTAGACTCTAGACTCTAGAAAATGAAAGCCTGTATCCCTTTTTTTGCCATTAAAAACATTTTGTAATCCTGGGTCATTCTCTATTCAATACTGGATCAATTTTGTTTCAAGAGTTTAGTTATTTTTAAAATAATCAATAAAAACACGGCTTTCATTCAGACTTGCACTGGTATTTCATTTTTAATTAAATGATCTTACATTCAATTGGCTCTGACATAAAAGTAAACAAAAACATGTTTACAAAATTTGTGATCAATTCCCAAGATCTTGAGTCAATTTCCCAGATGAATCTGTCTAGACACTATTCAACAAAAAAGTTTTGTCAACCAAATGCCGTTACAAAGACCAAGTTTTAGTGTTTCCTTTTTTTAACAAGAAATTTTTATTGCTTTTTATTGATATCATAAGTCACTGACCCCAAGATCAGGTCAAACGAACCTCTGCCAGGGAAGGCAATACATTGGACCCATTGGTGACCCCTGCCAAACAAGCACATATAAGACTTGAAAAGTTTATAAGATAGATGAATGTTTACCAGGGCTTTTGCCAGGGTTAAATAAAATGTTCATTTTTCCGGTAAAATGACACAATTTCAATGTCTTCTTTCACAGAACAAAATGATTGATTGATATTATCGGTTGATATTTATTTGCAAAGAATCAAAACTATTTCTGGGTTGTATCTGTTGATAAATATATGTTTGGTAATTTCCGTTTTCAATAATGTATATCACATTCTCGTCTCTAATGCAACAAATTTTTCTCTTCAGAAATAAAATTGCATTCATTTTCATCGGTTTTGTGATAAAATTCAGGAAAAAGGAATTTGAAAAATCATTTTCACTTTTCTTTTATATCAAAGTGTTTGCTAATGAAGTGATTGGCACATATTTATCGGAAACCGGAAAAAATTCATTTATCAAGCAAATCAAAATCAAATTATTATTTTCCAGCAACAAATCTTCGTCTAATTTATTGCTTGAATTGCCGGAAAATTATTTCAAATACCAGACCAGTATTATAGCAAGAAGTGTACCAAAATTTTTAGTGCATGGCTGACAATATCCCTGCAGAATAATCAATAAAATATGGAAGGAATGTGTTGGTAACCGAAAAACATAAACACATGAATTGCTAGACTATTATTTCGTACTTATTTGACAGTCGATAGCAATACAATTGAGTTTATAGTCAAAGAACACATAACTGTATTGTCTTCCGGCTGTCATCTCTTTATTTGATTGAAGATATATTCCGAGCTATAAAAACAAAAATATAAATTAGTTTCAGTGATGGCCATCGTTTGTCCCTTGCACAGTACAGTGTTTTAGTTATCCTAGTGCGTTTTCCAGCCATCAGTTATAATTAAATTTGAAATTTAAATGAACTAGAACAAAAATAAGAAAATTATAATTTATATTTAAACTGATTAGATATTCAAGTCTTCATATTATTGTGATTACAAACTGGAAAGTTTTCATAACAAATGGTTCCTGGAAAAGTTATAGGGAGAAGTAGTAAAAACAACAAAAGGACCTAATCGATTTTTGATGAGATAATAGCAAATGGAAAATTTTGTTTTTATTTCCGGAGTCATCTCTGGTTATCACAATAAGTCATTGTTATCAGTTTAATATACGCTTACTGCAGTTTATTCAAGCGACCAAGCTATTCTAAAATTTTATCTATAGCTGAATTTAATAGCCGTATAGATTTTGAACTTAAAATTCTTGCTTTTTAAAAGAAGCACGTTTTAAGTCTGATCATTTTTGTATTTCCAATAGCTCATTATTATGTAACTTTTGCTTGCTTAAAGAAAATACTTCTGATCTTTTCTATAGTAAAAGATCCTTTAACTCACTAGCTTATTTTTGTTAGTAAAAGTGCCCTGAACATATTTTATTTAAACCTCTATTTTTCAATAGAAGGCGCATAAATTAAACTAGTATAATAAGGCAAAATAAATTGAATTTAGACAAGGATAACAATAAGTTATAACAAGTTATTTGTTTGCTAGAAATTTTGATATCAAAGTTTGAATTCAATTTGATTGCTAGAACAGAATTTTAATCAAAAATATAGTTTTGATTTCGACTTGAAATGCAATTCAAAAGTAATTGAAATGTTACGCAATTGTTGTGTAAAAATCTGATAACAAATAATAATATTGTAGGAAAAATTGTCGGCACGTATACCAGGCATTGAATTCCATGTTTAAAAGTGATTACAATTTCAATCACGTAATCAAATAATGATAAATAAAAAAGATTTTCTAAAATAATGGCTGAATTGTATATCAAACTCATCGATCTTTAAATAAAAGTTTTGTCTTTTTTCAAAAGTTTGATACTTTAGTCTTTAATTTATTGGTGTTTTGAAATTAATCTTAGAATATGAAACTGATCAATTCACATTTATATGAGCCAGGAAATAAATAAATAAGGATTTAGACAAATAAATGTCAATGGCAATTTCACGAATCATTGACCACGATCTATAAGTTTATTATCTTAAACGTGCAAGAATCACTATAACTGAACAGGGATGTGCAAACAGGGATGCGTTATATTTTTCTATGATCCTGTTCAATGATTTATTATTCAATATTCAAGAGAAAGTAAAACGTTAAGGCCAAAAGTTAAGGCCAATTTGAAAGTTATCAAGTGGATTCTTTGTGTTTAAACAATTCACAAATGATAAACTGGTTTTAATCACAAAAAATAATTTTTTCAATTTTCTTTCCTTATTGTTTAAAATTACTGTTGATATATGCAAGCTTAAACAAATTTGACTCTGATTATGACTTACTCCTAAATATTTGTCATCCATTAACATTAAATTGATTGCCAGGGACACCAAATACTAAATTTTAGTTAAATAGATGAATAATGTATTGGAAAAAGTGTTTATCAATATTTATTGTGATTGTACTGTGCTTATACCTAGCATACCATGTCATACCTTGCCTGTTCAATTGAAGTTCAAAATGAAAACTCCATATTTCCCAAAGGACCTACTACCCCTTATCACGCTATAAATTTTAAAAGTTTAATATCTACATCCTGATGTACATGTCTGCTTGATATTAATAGCATTTAGTACTTTGATCATTCACAATAAGCAGTTTATATATATTGATTAGCTTGGGCATTCATGATTATGAATTCATTATAGCGCTTTAGTTTATCGCTTGGATTGCCAAGTTCAAAATTATTTGAGTTCACGCATAAAATGTCCACATTTATAAAATTTGCAGAATTTCTGTTAAGCTATACTTGTTGACTTCAAGTTAAACTAGAAAATCATTAGCTGCTAACTAGATTAAAATTAAATTTGTCCACTGGGGGTTAGACTAATATGGCTTTCTATAGCATCCGGGTTAGGCCACTTGAACCTAAAGAATCGAGGCCACAGCTGCTAGAAGTTTTGTCACGTTATTCACGACTAAGACGACAAAATTAATACAATTTTATCTTTAATATGAAAAACTGCTCGAAGCCATTGCTATTGATTTGTGGAAAGCACTGAATATAATAGAGTGTGAAATAGAGGTACAAAGAAAACTAATGCGACAAATATTTTGTCACTTCAGGCCATAACATTATATGATACGTGAAGACAGTCACCGACTGTTCCTCTGATTTCCTAAAGAATATTTGACAGAACCTTCACTTTATTGTAATTATATTCGAGACATTGGAGCGAAACTTATGAGCAAAATATTAAGTTCCAGGCAATTTTTTTGATTAATTCATAATAAAGTTATTCCACTTATTATTATTAATAAATTTTGATGAGAAATATTATAAAAATCTTGCACTGTTCCTCCTGGTGCTAACCTTGATGACAAATTCGTGCCTAGTAATAATTTATTAGTAATAACTAAAAATATATCTAATCTAGGTAGATGTGCTATTTATTTTGCATAATCAACTTTTATTTAGTATGGAAATTGAAATATTTCAAAGGTCAATTTGCCCATAGCACATTAAATTTGAGCGATCTATTTTTAAAAATTATTTTGCAAGAATTGTTCATCACTAATTAATAATTAGTAATTATAGTATCTTGTTACATTTGAAAAATCAATGTTCACCAGTACCTAGTGCTAAATACCTAATGTGAAGGTTAAAAAATGATAATATATGACCTACTTTATGACAAAGTTCTCTTGAGATTTCTATTAGACGGTATCCAAATATCTGTGAAAAGAACAAAATATTCCCTTGAGCATTTTATTTGATTCACAAGAAGGTCACAAAGTTGCTCAATTCTATTGAATTCTGATCGAAAAGTTTTCATCATGTAACGAAAACCTTTTGTGTCAGGTACATTTTACGCAATTCAGATTTATCCAGTGGCAATTCAGATAGAAATTGAAAAAATTTTATTTTTATTCTTGCAATTGAAAAGATATCTGGAATAGATTTCTTAATAGTTGCAAATAAATCTCCATAGAATGGCCATAAAATGCAGTTCAATATTGTCGATAAAACATGAATTAGTATCGCATAAAACAATTGTTATTAAATCGATAGTAAACTTAAGTAAACGATAGTATTATTAAATTTTGTTTCACTACTTTTTTTCTGCACAAAACAATTGCTGAAGAAATCGGAAAAATAAGATTTATTGTATACGAAGACAAAGAAACAATTTTATTAGTTTTGCCGATAAAATCGATTTCTAATATAAAGAGTTCTATATTACAGCCAACGACAAGAGTAACGGTCAGCTCAATGCCAACAATAAAAACAATTGCTTTTTGGCAACTGGTTTTAGGCCAAGGATGGCCATAAGAACAAATTGGTGGGATACTGGCATGGGCATTTTCAAAATTATCTTACCTGAAGTTAAATGCTCTGAACTGTTTTTAAGGAATAATGCTTGAACATACTAGATTTATCATAAACTGTTATTGAATTTAAGCTTGCCCTGGTGACCCACTGATGATGACAATAGTGGAAGTCAGACACCGAACATATTTTTACTTATAAGACATGCCTTTATATCGAACAATGAGTTATCGCTTGAAAACGAAAAACAGCAAAAATAAGTAAAAAAAAGTTTTCATTTTGAGTATCAAAAGCTTTTTTGAGACAAAAGTTTTTCAATTTTTTTCACAAAGTTTTTTTTGTGTGAAATTTTTCATTGAAGATAAGAAGTGAAGCATTTTTGCCAACTCTGAAGCGACTCATGATTTTAAAAGAAGAGGATTTTCGGGGAAAAAATTTAATCTTTTTAGTCATATTTTCAGCTCTAAGTAATAAGTTTTCCCTTTTAGAGAAGAAAATGAAAGAATGAGACATTTGTTTGAATACAATATTTCTTTTTTCCTTTGAATATTTGTCTTAAACTTGTCGTTGAACTCGATTTGGTTAGAAAAGCCTTGAATCCGATTTCCTCGACAACTGATTGCACTGAAAAACGATTTCTTGAATCAATATTCAAGAGTAAATTGTGATCTTAAAGTCGAAACTTTTAAGAATTTGATCAAAAGATCTTTTTATTCAAATTTACTTTTAGTCAAACCTAACGAGTCTTTTGTCAGTAAAAGTTCTGTATTTTAAAGTATTTCGTATTTGACAAGAAAAAGGTCAAAACAAATATTGACACTGCTCAAATTGGATTACTTCGCGACGACAATCGAGCTAGTATCTAAAATGAGATGACAAGAAAGAAAGTCCATGTTGGTCAATGTTCCCATCTATCATAAGTTTGATAAAATAAGAGTATAATATGAAAACAAATTATTTGCAATTTCTTAATGGGTTTAATGAATTTAGTCGTTAAATATACTAGGTTCAAATGTGCAAAAGTAGACTTGGATCAAATATTAATTTAAGATCAGATACCTTTCTTCCATGAAATTTTTCTTTCAATAATTTATCTCTAATCCTTTCCTTTAAGATATTATCAGTGAAGTCCTCCCACTCCTCCTAAAGTTCAAGATTCCATCCATTCGTGAATTCCATTCTTTCAGTTGGTATTATCTCAAACTAACTTTCTTATAAAATTCTTGATAAATTTGCTGTTCTTGAGCAAGCAATAGCAGTACTCTGAAATAATCTTTATTTTTTTGTTCATTAATGTTCAAGGAAATTAATTTCTATAAAATCTTGGAAAATGTTGTAATAATATTTGAATCAATTTGACTGACATTTCATTAAGTTCTGAAAAGTTTTAGTCTTTTTAATATAAAAATTCATCAAAAAAATTAATAAATGAAATAACGAGAAAAAAAGGTTTATTGGTTCTGGGAATTAATAAATTGGAAGTACTGTTCGATAACTGAAAATAACAGATTTGAAATTCTTAGGCTTCCTTTTAATGAAAATGTCACGATCCTAGCAAGAGCAGTCAAAAGTTTCGATCCAAGCCTTTATAGGACAAATAGGAGAAGCAAGAAAATTGAATTTTTTAATCGATATTTTGACATGGATTAAGTTATCTTGTTTTTGTTTCAGAAGAAGCCATGAATCAATAAACTCAGTTCTAAGAATTATTCAGCTACATTAAGTTTAAATATAGAATTTCTGTAATTAAATAAGCAAGCTGGATTAAAATTAGCACATCATTTAGTTGGTCAGTTGAATGATCGCAATTAGTGGGCATGTTGACTTCATTAATAAATGTTGCCTTGAACTTAAAATTTAAACCCCAATTAAATTCTTAATTTCTAGCTTAGAAGACCTTGCAAGTCCTTACAAAGTTTCACATTTATATGTCTTTTATATTTATGATTTCGATCGATTTTCCAGTTAATTAAGCTAGTTTATGAATCATATAATCCTCTGTCAAAACGTGACAGTATTAACGTCTCTAACAAAAAATGTTAAAATAAATTACATTTCGGTTGAGAATTGTCTGACAATTGTTTGACATAATCCAAAAAAGTAGGATTTATACTAAAATTATAGAGAATTTTAAAAATTAAGTATTTAAATACTTACTAAACGAAATTTAAAGCTAATTCAAAGAAATTATTCTACGAGCATGGTCAATCTGTTAGTGTTAATAGCCTATAAGTTATACCCCAGCTAATCCTTCGAGTCCTTCAGATTCATTGGGGATTATTGATCTATCCTCTAGACTACACTAAACTCTCTATTTAATCACCATAGACTTGAATATTGTTGTCTAGACCAGTCAACGTCAACCAGACACTTTTAAGACACAGAATTAAATATTGTTCATGGATAAATTTATAACTTTATACAAAAACGGAGTGTTGAGTTAAGAATTGAAAACAATACATAAGTTTTATTAAGTAAAATAAAGTTGAAGTGTCAATGCAATGTGCTTTTCATCTTAATGTACTAGAATGCTTGGTTAAAAAAATAAAGTTATAAGCTTATCTTTCCATTCACAGTAAATAACATCAAGAATTTTAGACCCTGAGTGTCTCGTTGACGACGTCTAGACAAATGGGATCATGTATGTCTAGCATAAAATGAACTTGTAATTTACCTACCAGCGGCTATACTTTTAGAACATTATTCATTTTACCTTGGCTAAAATTTATAGACACTCGTAGATATATATAACAATTTTTCTTATATCAGTAGACAGTAAGGCACTGAAAATATTCAAGTCTATGATAAACACTCTCTAGGACTGTTGAAACATTGAGTTTGTAATTCTTAGACTTCCCTAATCTTGCAATAAATTCAGTATTTTTCAAAAACTTCAGAAAATACAGAATATTCTTAAATAATGTTTATTAATATTGGGTAGAATGACATTTATTACGCTTATTTATTAGCTTGGTTCTTCATAAAAAAGAATCTTTATAAAACTGTACTTGATGAGGATAATCATAAAATACAGTCTATACTCGGTTTAAACGACTTGGATTTAAGAGAATCACATTTATGTGAAAACTCGTTTGAAGTTCAAGTTTAAACTCGATATAAAAGATTTGAAATTACAGCACCAGACATATGAATGGGTTCTGAACCCGGTTAAATGAAAATTAATTATGAACAAAAATACAAATGATTATTGAGTACTCGAGTACAAATTTTGTCAACAATCATTTTTTAAACTTGCTGATTTTTGTAAATCATAAATTAAACCCTACTCTCATAAACTTAATGTTAAGAAAGGTTCAATTTTGTGAAGTAATCCAATTTTATAAACCAGGATTGTGCAAGGTCCGTGATCCTAGGGGATATTTTGAAATTTACAGGACCAAAAGTTCTCTTAAGCCGAGGTTAGACTGTAATTGATGTAATTTATTATTAAAAGTCTGCTAAAGTATTTGCTATGAAAATAATTGATAAAGTAATCTTGTATAAGTAAAATTATGCTTATAAATAATGTTGTGGTCAAATCCCTATATCCCATGTTTGTGCCACAAACAGTCCGAAAACAATAGGCTTTCGGTTATAATGAAATTAAGCCAAAAATAATTTATAAAGTTTTTTCGGCCAACTTATTGATAGATCATTTTTTTCGGGTACGAATTGAGTGAAAATAATTGAATGATTGATTGAATTAATAAAAGACAACACATGCAGAACATGACCTCAATATATGTATTGTCAACGAAAACATATTCTGGCAGTGAATGAGACATTTGCCGAGAAATTAATTGAATTAATGACAGCTTTCAGACAAATTAAATCACATTTCTTTGCAAATGCAAAAAATATGACAACAAAACTATTTCTAATGAATTTTCCATTGCTTTCAAATGATATTACTTTTGTTTTTATTGTCATTTGTTATTAAATGAAAAATGGTTCACTTATTTGATGAGTTTTTTGCACTATTCCCTATCTGAACTTAGTCCCTTTTCTAGACTAATGACGGAATTTAGAGATGTCCAAGAATCAAATTATGAGTTGAAAACTTGAATATTTAGTAGTATTTTCCTTTTTTTAATCACTTTTTACGGTTTTTATTTGAACATTAATAAAAAAATAAGTAATTTACCTGATACAAATTCTTTTGAAAGCAACCAGGTTTAAAGATCCATTATGTTATTTCTTGCCCATCCCTGTTTTTATAGATTTCATATTATAGACAGCATTGACCCGACTCTGACCATTGACTTATTACCATTAGTGTCATAAAAATGTTGTTTCAAAAATGATTTATTAATTTATTCTAAGTCATTGTAAGCATTACTCAGAAAATTCTATACCCATTTAACTCTTGGACATTCATCACACAAAGAAAAGTTCACTAAATCTTTGGCTAATTATTCTGAACTCCTTTGAGAATTGATCGACACATTCAAAGTTTTAGACAAAACTTTGTCTTCTTTCAACGATAGATCGTTTATCAGTGAATTGATCCGGTTTTTTGTGAATTAGAATTATTGATCCAAAAGATCTATTTCTTCATTTGCCTAAAAAAGTTCAGCAAAAAACTTTTATCCAAACATTGAAAGTAAAGATAGAGTTATCTCTTGAATGTTTGCTCGTTGAGTCGAATGAATTCAAGTCTACTCTTCATTTGAAAATCTGAATATTTGCAAGAAATCAATACCAAACTCATTAAAAATTCCAATACATTGACTCGTATTCAATGTTTTCCAAATATCTTTATTTGTGAAACATTGGAAATGTAACAGAAATATATTAGTTCTGACAAAATATGAAAATTAATTATTTAATTTGGAGAACAAAATGGTAAATAAAATGAAACATTAATTATCTTTTGTTTGACTTCAAATACATTTTAACTAAAAGTGCAAAACGCCTGTAAATCATACTTTTGAACATAACTTCGAAGCTTTCCGTAGCGTTTCGTTGCAATAAATGATGAAAATCACAGTTTTGAGTCCTCTCTCTCCCTCTCTCTCTCTCTCTCTCTCTCTCTCTCTCTCTCCTCCCTTCTGTCTTTAGATAGAATTATAAATTCTAGTAATTTTCTAGAAAAAAATGTAATCATAGAAAGAATCTATTTATCAATTTAGAAATCAATTTATCATTCTTATTTTAGGGAGAACTAAATGTTATCTTGTTAAATATTAAGGTATGTTTATCTTTAAAACGACAAAGTATACGACGACTCATTAGCTATCGATTATATTACAGTAAAATATATTAACTATTGAACAAAATATTTTTCCATTAATATTATCTGGAGATCAAACCCAAGTGAGAAACTAGAGTAGAGTAGAGGGAGGGAGGGAGAGAGAGAAATGGCAACAAATTGATTGCAAAGGATTGTGAATTTATAGAGAGAAATGTTTTTGTCTGTCAAACACAGATTCTATTGACTTGTAATCCAATAAACAAATTAGCAATTCTTGACAATCAGTTTTGCGATAGTCTCCACTCAATTGTGACTCAATTTCGGAAATCAAAAGAATTGATTGCCAGCACAGCACAGCCCACACATTTAGGTCAGAGTCGCAGACCATAATATAACCTGAAGTGATATTAAGTCAACTATTATCTGACAATTGAATAGTTTGTTCCCAATTATACTGAAATTTATTTACACAAATGTTCGTGAGTTTGAAGGAATCATTTCACGGTTTTATCGCCAAAATCATTGCGGCTTTGCGTCTGATTTCAATTTATTTTTTGAAGTTTATTTATTCATCAATAATGAGCAAGGCTAATACCGAGAAAGATCGATAAGCTTGTCATTCACCCTAGAGATCACTAAAACTTATTGATTCTACTGAAAAAACAATGCTTTTATAAATAATAGCCTCCAGACCAAGAACAGAATAGAGAAAAAGGATGCTCATCTCTTGGCTGGCTGCCAACGACCTTGCTCATGCCAGGCGGCACACATTAGTTTGTGGTTAGAAATACATTAATGCTAAATGCGATTACATTGAAAGAAGTTTCACCAGTGAACTTTGATGAACTCTAATTTCGAAATTTTACGAAAGAAGAAAAGGTTCTTACAACATATGTTCTTTGGCTCAACATATTGGCCGACAATATGACAAAACCGAATAAAAAGCAGTTTTTATCTTTTTCTTTTGTCTTGTTTTCAGAATTCAATTTGAAATGTAATGCGAGCCCGAAGTTTGACTGATTTTAGCGCCGACTCTTTTTTGCATTGATATTATGTGTCTGTCCTCTCAATATGTTCTAAATGAGCGGAAAATCATATATAAAAAGAGGAGAGAGAGAGAGAGAGAGAGAGAGAGAGAGAAAGAGAGAGAGAGAGAGAGAGAGAGACTCAAATTTATTC
>JAQIWP010001995.1:0-12501 GCA_034695525.1 Euzetes globulus
CCTCTCTCTCTCTCTCTCTCCAATTTTTTTTATCTAAAATGTTAATGAGAGACAATATATTTAATTGAAACAATTTAATTAGTGTTTATATAAAGCTTTTTATAAATTAGTCAAAAAGCGAGTCTTGATTACAACAAATAATTAAATTCAAATAATCGTCACTCAACTTATTGACTAATCTAAAAAAGAAAACAAGTATTTAGTGAATGTTATATACAACTACAATTACCCCCATTCGGAAATTTATTAGCGATGTTATACTTGTTTTAATTTTAAAACTGAGTTCATTTTTTAAACTAAAATACCGAAAGCTATTGGTAAAATAAAACTAAGTTATATAAAACTTACACAATACTAATCTAGTCAAAATTAAACTAATTCAATTATTTTGACAGAAACTATAGAAATTAAGACAGACCTGGCCTATCCTAGGCCAATTCCAAGCTAGCCTAACCCACAAGATATTCCAAGGCCTAAGCCAAACTTTTTCGATCCTAGGGAACAGAGTATAGTATTGGATAGGCTGTTTGGATTTGTATAACAGGAAAGCATTCAACATTTAACCCCCAAATGTACACTCAAAATAGTGAATGACCATCACCGCTCAATTTATGATAAATGTTCAATTCATCTGTGATACCGTTTTAAAGCATGTGATTGTGAGGTCAATATTGTTTATATGCATTCATAGCTGCCCATTGTTTCAACCCTCGAAAGCAAACTTCCTATACTTACAAATCCGAAGAGTCTATCCTACACTATGGAACAGAGTTAAGTTTATTCATTTCTATCTAATAATTAGAAATGAGGGGTCGTTTAGTGAGTGACTGAGTGTGTGTGTGTGTGTGTGTGTGTGTGTGAAAGAGAGGGGGAGGGAGAGAGAGAGAGACTGGATCATTATCAACTGTTATTCCGTCATGATATTAAAATGGGATTGAGGGTGAAATCATTACTATATTATATACTCCGAAATTTCGTTATCGTAGAAAAAAGGTTCGATTTCGTCAAAGATGACATTATTCAGTGGTTTATTTAACCAATTTTCAAATGAGCTATTCTGACACATATAGCAATTTTTCATGATTAAAATGTTTCTACTCTTTGCTACTCAATTATAATTAGATAGATATTGCAAACCTGTGCTCATTAGACTAGGGTTTACGGTAAAGCCACTTACCTGCGCTACAAATCAGCTCTACATCAGAGACAATCACTGATCAGATGGATTCCAATTATTAATACTTTGTTGTTATGAAATATAATGTGAAACGTTGTCTTTCATGAATTAAATGGCTGTAAGATTATTGTCTTCAATTAAAATCAGTTTGAGCTGAAAGTCTCAAATGAGCTCTTCATTAGTCTGTCATCACTAAAATGCGTTATTAACTAATTTTGAATGTATTTGAGAACAATTTCGCGAACGTAGACTAAAATTCTGAAGTCTACTACTCTTTGAAAAGAACCACAAAAGCTCTGCTCTCATATGAAACCAGTGTATTATATAAGGCAACGAACAGAACATTTAATGATGTTTTGCGCATTCAAACAGAGCTGCGAAGGCCAGGGATGAGAGCAATCGATACGGCACTGGAAGTGAGATATTAAGTGTAACGACACGATTCGAGTCAATAGAATCTAGTATATATTTGTCGATAACAACATTTATTCCATTTTATATCATATTTTAATAATTTTGATAATCATTTTCATTTGTGTGTAAGAATCTTGTAAAAATAGAAGTGTCTTGCAATTTTATACAATTTGTTAAGAGATTATGCACATGCTTGAAGACCAAGATATTCTTGAAGTTATATGATCAATTGGTGTTACTACAAGACTGATAGTGCTAGATTATATAAACATTAAATGATCTAGCTTGAGCTAAAATATCTGTTTGAATTAAAATTTAAATGAAGAAATAATTTTTTTAATTAATTTTATGTCAAAGATGTTAAAGATATTAGTTCCTGCAATCATAACTAAACACTTTGTTTAAAGTAAATGATTTTCAATCAGTACTTGTTAAAAGTACATTTACTAATACTGTATTACAGAAACCAATGAGATTTTAATTAAAATGGAAAAAACAATTTATCCTTAGTTTAAAAGAATTGAATTTAAAGGAATCCCAGTTTTGAATCAAATCTAATGTTAAATTACCCGACAGATGTCAAACTCCTATGTAAAAGAATGGTCCGATCTGTGTCATAAAAAAGGATGTGCAAGGTCCGTGACCCTAAGGGGCAATGACGGAGATATAGGAGGGGACAGTGAGTCATTTTCAGGTCAAAACCTTGGTAGATATATAGGGAGGGGATATTTCATAATTGAAGGACGAAAATGGCTAACCGGAAACACCAGTTTCCACCATTTTGTTCTTAAATAAGCTTATTTCCGATCATTTTAAGCATAACTTAATTAAGCCACTAATTTTTAAGCTAATCAAGTTTAAAGTCTAAACTTCTTAAAATGGCAGATTTACTAAAAAAGTGGAATTTTTTAGCCACCATTATTAATTGTCCCAAAATACGTTTTTATGGGACAATTTTTTCAAAGCTAAGGGATAAATCACAAAATTTCGGAGACTTCAAAGTTAAGGGAAATAAATGTCCTAAGGGAATATTTCAGGAACGCCCTTCCCTTGCACATCTCTGGTCATACATTTTCTTATACCGAGGATAGATTGCATAATTATGATATGCCATGCATAATTATGCATGACTAATAGTTTAGGAATCTTTGATAAATTAATTCAATTAATTTCCTATTTAAAAAATTAATATACAATTCTGACAGCTCTGGCTTTGGATTAGAAAATTCCTGTCGATGTTAGCCGTTTACAATTTGCAAATCAGGCCTCAATTATTCTAGAATCTATTACATATAAAATATCTGACAATTGCCATTTATTTACATTTTATATACTATATAGAGATATAAATAGATGTTTTATAATTAACCACTAATAAAATCAATTTTAGAAGAAAAAAATCTTATCAGTAGTCATATAAATAAATATATATAAAGTCATATTTAAAATATATAAAAACTTTTGTTTAAAATTCTTGATAAACTTTATTTGATTAAATCTCTATTTTGAAATAAAAATCGAATATAATTTGATCTCATCTGTAGATATGGTTATTGGCTTTAGTCTAAGAGGTACTACAATCTAGTAACTAGATGCTCGATAATTAATTGAATTTATTAAATAATTATAGAATTCAATTTATCTAACAATTAGAAAACTTAAAAGAGTTGAGATTCTATCATATAGACTCTAGTGAATTTGGTATGCCAAAAATATTTGGCCTGCGTTTGCAAGATCCAAAATGTCCAGAACCGAGGGTTTCCTTGATTTATGGTATTTTGGTTAAATCGATTCATTGAATTGAATTTGTAGTTATATTCTATTCTGTTATTAGTATTTGAAGTGTTTGTGATTGTGAGAGGAAGGGCTGATTTATGGAATGCTAACCTCCAGAGCCCAACAAAGTTATGACGTAACCGGCTTTTAAACGATTCAGTGATAGACTTATTATGAGTGCCCTTTCGATGTAAGCACTAAACCAACAGAACCGCAAACTCTGTTTATATCAAAACAAACAAATTGCAGTCAATCTCCAGAAGTGATGACAAGATTTGCAAACTTCTATATAAAACTTTTTGGTTCACAAAAGAACTCAATTATAATTTCAATCATTTAAATGAGTATTTATTGCGTCAAAAGAGTTGAATAAATTGTTTTAAGACTAGCGTTGAAAATATTTTGGCACAAAATCATTACAAATAAATAGTTAAATACAAAATGGGCTCAAAAACTATTGCGTAAAAGTTAGCGAAGATCTCAGACGGTATCAGTGATTGGTCCATAACATTGACCAGTGGTTAGGGGTCAACAAATGACACCATAATGTAACGAATGCCTTTTGTTACACGAAGACCTTCGTGATAATGAGTTAGTCTTCCCGGATGTATGAGAGACCATCCTATTCGAAGATTGGTTAGACTGCAATTGTATCGGATGAAACGACATCCCCCTCCCTATTAAATGATAAGAACAATTAATAGAAATGTCTAATTAATGGAGTGTTTGTCTCACTTCGTAATCAACATTCGCTGAATTCAAAGCAATATTTATGGTATAAGTGGACGCGTCGTGATGTGGCCGAAGGAATGCCTGTTCGCTCGGGTGATATCGAACCACGAAATTCATTATAGCTTTGGGTGGCTTTTGTGGAAGCAATGAATTTATTATTAGTTTAGATGGGGTTTCACTCACGTCATGGAAGTAACCGATAAACAATTTCTCCTGAACAGGTCTTATATATTCTCTTAAAAAGTAGAGCCAATGCTGTTCGAAGCCAACCTGATTCATATGAATATCTCTTGTGGGCACATTCTCATAGCCACCGGCGAGTCGCGGGTCCTTACATTTGGTAAACTTAAAAAAAGTAAATCAATAAAATGTTTGTTTACTTGATTTTTGCCTTCAGACCATTGCCCAAAATTTTCCATTATTTCTAAAAAAAATGCAATCATTTAATCATTTTTTATCTTTTTTCAACACTTTGACTGAAATTAGAGATACGCACCTATCATGTGCTTACAAAAAACAGGAGTTACTACAGGAAACCAGTAGACATCAGGACAGGGCTGTTCAATAGAATGGTCTGGTGCTATCATTTGACTATAGTTGGGATGTATATATCTTTTTTGCCAATCTTTTTGATTTGAGTAAATTTCATAAAAGTCTGGATTAATGCGATTCGTGTCAAACGTCGAACTGATCACCAAATGTCCAAAATCTTCCAAATTGTCCACAAAAATGAGAATTCCGTTATCGCGAAGCACTTTACAAAAGGTCATATCCGAATCCAAATCTGGGTAATCACTACTGTAATAGATCGGGGAAAACCTATTTTCCACCTGATTTGAAGCCTTTCCTTTTAAGAGGGTGCCATTTATAAGATAAGCCTCGTTAACGAACGGTACGTTCCAAACACCTCTGTTTTGAGATAATCAATAAAAATGTCATCATTTCTATAAACATTGAAATTATAAGAAAAAAAAATTAAAAAAGACAGACATCTCGAGAATGCTTTTACTAAACATTAATGTACCATGCTAAAAAGTGTCTATAATTATATATCATAATATGATTAGATTATTCAAACATATCTTATAATGAGGTTATCATTGGGGGGTATAACTCGAATTAAACAATTTTGATAAATTCTGAATCCACTAGTTCATTAGAGTCGACCAGTATAATAATTATTCTTTTTCGATAACTATCTCTTAAGTTGTTTTGTTTGCTTATTATTATTATCCTGCATATTCTATGAAAATTATATTCATTCTTTATATCGAATGAATCACTTCTTTGAGACATGAATTTCAATGAACAAATTCATTCATTGATAGATTAATAATTAAACTTATTAATAAGTAAATCTTACTAAGGTATAAAATGCATCTTTCAAATCTTTTCTTATATCCCCCAGACGGAAAAATTTTTGAGATGTGGCCCTATCCGGCAAACCGGCGAGCGAAGGGAACCGGCAAATAATTTAGGAATTTTTGGTAATAGCGGCTAAAGTTCAGTCATTTTTGCAATGCGTGACCGGAAAATCCACCATTTTGTTCTTTATTTTAAAGAATTTAGGCTTACAAATTAGCTTAATTATAGCCTAATTAAGCTAATTTACACCGGAAATCAGCTAATTTATACCTTAAAATCACCGGAAATAAGCTTATTTTAGAATAAATTGGCCGCTAATGGCATTCCCTTTAGATTTTGGCTTCCAGAAAATGCACATAGACTGAAAATTTTGAGATTTGGTCAACCTAGCCGATGTTTCATTTGGCCCTGCCCTAGGATCTTCCAACTTGGTGCCCTTTTCTATATTAAGGAATAGCAGTATTTTATATTTTATAAATCAAAACATGTGTGGTTAAATATAAATAATGTCTTTCAAGCTTAATTGCTTTCCTTGGTAATATGTTGATGTAAAAACATTCGTACACCTTAATATCAGGATGATTGATTAATCAATTGAAATACATGTACTCTTATAACAATCTGGGTTTTTTGAAGAAACATCAATGTTTTAGGGAAAGACCGATTGGAGCGGACCTTATCTTTTGAAGGAAATGTGAATTTTTGATCTCATTTGAAGTTAGTGGAAATGCGCGGCCAGTAAATTAAGTGATAACTGTGCTCAAGACGTGCGCACTCTTTTGCATTTTGGCTAAGATGTGATCAACTATTGGTAGAGAAAAAGTAGAATCTTCTAGCATTGGAATTAAGATATTTGATGATCAACTCATAGGGCGCTCAACCATTCAATGCTTATTGCGTTTTCAAACTAATCATATCTTAAGCTGTGATGCGGTTCTCATCCAAACTTATCATTATTATTGCATTAATTTTTGTTATATTTTTTGCTTCTATAAGCGATGGTAAGAGAGGGAGAGGTAATAGAAGAAGAGGCAAAATGAGAAAACACGGATCGCCCAGATTCCTCTTCTATACTAATCCAAGAAGAAAAGAGTATTATGACAATCCAAATGTGAGCCAATTTTTCTCTTATTTATAAACATATTATAATTTAGACACAAACTAATGTTTGAAAATAAATTAGAATTTTGTCAATTATTAAACACAATGATTAAAAATCTTATTTCAAGTAATCTGTTTAAATGAATTTCAAAGAATCATTAGTGCTGTCCATTGAAAGCTTTTTTGCTTGAATTGAGTCTGATTTGATGTGTGATTTGCTCTTTTGTTGAATAGGGCGCTCAAATTATTCAGGCCTCTCATTTCGACTATGAGTTTTATTTAGGCCATAAAGTGAGTATCTATGTTAACCATTTAAATTGATATGTCCAAGGCAAAATTACTAAGCATTTCAAGTCTGAAAACCCAGTTTTAAATAAATCTTTTAAAATGATGAATTGAGAGTAAATTATATCATTTCTCTTATTAATTGACCCTCATTAGATCAATAACCTTGGACATCGCTAATATTTACTATATAAGTAAGGGATGGCTAAAGGCTATTTTCTTATACCCTTTAAACTCCCCCTTTGAGCTTAAAATTAACGGAAATGAGTTTATTTAATAAAAAATGACTATTTATTTGGTTATTTTACCCTAAATCACTAAGGACTGTGCCCTAACTCAATTTTTCTTCAGCCAACCCTATAATTGCAGATCATTACTGATTGTCTTAAATGTTGAATTAAATATCATTAGATAGTGTTCATATGTGTAGCGACTGGCGATCCGGTGCCGATGTAAGTCATGTCATGTCATCAGTTTGATAAAACTATTTGTTTTTACTCATTTTATTATCATTTATTGAAGGATCACTTGGTTTAAGGACAGCATAGAATTAGATCCTCATTTGCATCAATATCTTCAAGTATTAAATAGAAACCTTTTGTCCAATATCACCAAAGAAATTTCCAAATTTATATAAACTTGGAATAGATATCTGAATGGAAATTTGGCAAGGACAGAATCAAAAGCAAATTGGAAATTGACCCAGCAAGACAAATGGATAGCGGCACTTATGAATGCATGGTAATCTTTTCCTCCACATTAATTGATCTATTTAATTTTGATTATGATTTTTAGGCTAACAACAAGTACACAGTAGACAGACGTAATTTTAAGGCTGACTTCTAATTATGATTAGAGTATATACTTGATACATCTGCTTTGGACGAATTTCATTCATATGAATCAAACATTTCTCAATTCTAATCCATTATACTTTTTTCTAATGGATCCTTGGAAAACAAATTCAGTAAATATAAGAAAATATAATTGTTCGCACCTAACATATTCCATCTATATATTATCTATCATATCTTATGATTGATCTTTTATAACCAATTTTATATTCTCTGATATTAGGTCAACTGGGACATTGACAACTTTTTTCTGCTAAATCAAACAAATAGCTCGGGCGTATCGATTTTTGCGGTCAAACCTTACATATATGTTCGGTTATTAGGAATTGTGCCAAAAGAGAGTTCACTTTTGTAAATACATCCAATTATCTAAAAAATATTATAAAAAAATCTCTTTTCATAATATTGTTAACATATATATAATTTGACAATCAATGCAACAGTTTTGCATTCTTTTTGAGTTTTGGTTAATTAATCAATTTTGTAATCTCATTATTTCGTTACCAAAATCTTATTAATTAAATATATATTTATTGTTTCTAGCTCTGATCACCATTTTTAACAATTATATAAACCATCTCATTTATGCAAAATAATTTGCTTATTTCTTATTAACTTTTGTGAGAATGTTCAAAAATCTGTATATTTGTAAAGGTATAATTATAAAAATTTGAATCCCTTTCTAATTAGAGACTAATAGCACTGATTTCGGAAAAGATTTACTTAAAACAATTGCATTCACTTTTGAGTAGAGGTCACAACTTTGGAATAATTATATCAAATTATGAAAGAAATTAATTAAAGGGTTGGATAAACATAAAGATTAGTTGAATCAATGAATTTCAAGTGGATTGACATTAGATTTTTACCTCTAAAGTCTAAATAGAAACTACTTTTTACATACCGGCGCTCGTTCTTCACTATTTGAACATAGTCATGTGATCGCGAATAGAAGCCTTCAGAAGACAGTGCACCCCAGAAGTTTGACCAGAGCTGATTATGCCGGACTAGAAGGGGAGCGATTACTGGTCTGTGCAAAAAAAAATACTTTTTACTAATCTGAGCTAACATTTGTTATCAAGGTTTATTTTATAAATCGATAAATACAGAGTCAATAATCAAATTTTAAAAATGAGGGTCAATTCTATACATCGGCTGTCGATCTGATTATTGCTCTGAACCTATAAATTATTGAGTATTATTAGAAAATTCATCATGTCTATTTTACTAATTCATATTTCGTTGTGATTTTAAAAATCTCGGTAGAATTTGGGTCTAAGTACAAATAAGATTCACTTCTTGATACTAATGAGTTCCCTAATTAAGTAATGCCCAAGTGGTGCCTTAATAGATACGAGACACCAGACCTCCGTCTAGAATTTTGGGAAAGTGGTGAAAATTTAAGCAGGATAGAGATTTTCATGTTAGATGGTATTTTTGCAACAAAATGCTGTTGAGCTTTTTAATGATTATAACCAAGTTCAAAGCATATAATTTCATGAGTGCCCCCATCAGCTATTATAAAGAAATTAAAGATGACTAACAAATAGCCCTAAACTAATTAATCTAGACTTCCTAGAAAATCTTTAGCTAATTTCCTTTGTATCCTACTAAAAATAGGAGATCCCCACGACCGACTGACCCTGTCTATCAAGGTTAAAAATAGAGAAGTCTGTCCGAGCTAAAAAATAGAATATATATTATACCCATTGTCTTCAAGTCTTAGGATACAAATAAGAAGTGGTTTTCATCTTTAGCCAGGTATTGATTCCTTGATCATTTCGATCAATTTTGGATCATTTCGAATGAATGGATGGAAAGGTTTATGCAAATTATTATAATTACTTGTTTTGTTGGATCAGATGAGTAAGAGTTTGAGTGTTTGTGAGTCGAGCGTCCGAGTCGAGGGACAGGTAATAATCGCAATTGACTTTTACACATTCATCACTAAATTGAAATTATTCTTTAAAATATTATTTCATATTAAAAGGTAAATACAGAGCGGAATTCCTGGCCTCCCATTCCTTTTTGACCTCTGAAGAGGTGAAAATAGAAATTCCTCGGTATTGGTCTCTGTATTGATCGATGAAATTTTGGACTTCTTTTGAATGATATGATTGGCTGTTATATAAAAACAAATGGATTCTATTTTTGGGATAATTTAGTTCATAGATATGTTCCATGAATTCAACAAAAAAAGGAGTCTTATGATTGACGAAGACCCCAATTAGTACGAGTGGCCAATCAGTGGTCGAAACCTTATCTAAATTGACTTTATTTTGATTGCAAGAAAGGCAGCCATATTTGGGATGCCATGACTTGGATAAATAATTGCCCAAAGAGTTGAGCGCAACCTTATAACCGACAGTAATAATGAGATAAAGGACGCAATAAACTAAAGTTTTTTGTTTACTTTACTGCCACCGTTGCCGTGAATTATCAGAGGATCAGTCTGAAAAGCAGTGTTGTGGACATAGGCGTCATCACCAGAGAAACGAATCTCTACATCACCCATCGCTCCATTCAAGTTCTGAAATATGTTTGCCCTCCTGTCCAACTTTATTCTAAGTTTTTTCTATTAATCAATAAAGAAATCAATCGAAGAACCATTTATTTTAGATTACTCTTAGTTTTTCGTCGATATATATTCGGGTGTAAAACAATTGGTCGTCATCTGAGTCGTCAATTTCAGAAGTGGTCAGCATTTCATTGATTTGTGGCGCAAATCCAATAAAACCTTTAATTTGAATAAAACATTGCTTTAAAGCAAACAAAAAATAGAAAAAATAGTTTACCCCCAGAATTGAGATAAGGTTTTCCAATTTCTTCAGATTCCGGGTATTTTGTCTGAGGATTGAATTTATATAAAACATGATTAGAAGGCATTGGAAATTACCGCCAAAGACTTGTCGGGCCAACAAAAATCTTCTGCTGAAAAGAGAATTTTGGCGTCCATTGCAAGGAATCGCTTAAGTATTTCACTAGAATCTGAAGTTATGATCACATCATAACTGAAACATTGCTTTTTAGTAAATCTCATTTTTAATCAGTCTAATGATATACCTGTCGACGAATAAAATGACCAAGTTCTTGTCATCTTTATTTTTGTCAATGAATTTCTTAAGTAAATTGACTTTTTGTCCGCCTCCGGGACTGGTGGCCACATTCCCGCCCAACCATTTTTGATTGAGTCCTAAAACCTAAACCATTTTCATGCGATTAATGATTTATTGCTACGATTTGCGACTATAATAAGGGAAAAGATCTTCTATTTCTGTTAAAACGGACTCAAACTTAGGAATAGAGGGAAATCACAAAACTGATAATAATATTAAGAAAGGACAAATTGACTCAAAATTGAATTCTTGTATTCAGTAAATACTAACCTCCAGTTTAAGTCCATAAGTATTGACCGAACGATTAAACCTAAGGAAGCCATCGGTCGGATCTGTGGCCACACTTACAACCAATAAATGCAAATCTTGTGAATAGAAATCACGATTTTTACCATTAATTAGAATTCATTATAATTTATAAATTGCTTGAAAATGATCCCAAAATAGAGTAAAGACTAACCTTTTTCATTGTTCTCACTATTGTTGGCATAAATATAGCAATAATTTAATAAATTGATTAAAATAAACGACAAAATGAAAGATGATTTGATTAGAAGGGAACACATTTTCAAAAGACGATTGACAAAGATCATTGATTGTTTACATAACTTTGAGGGGCCACTCGTAGACAACGTTACTATCAAATGATCTTAAATAAATAAATAAGGATGCTAGTGGTAAAAGTTCCATCAGAATTTCAGTGAAATTTATTTAAATTTCCACCAAGTAATTCAAAATTTAACTTGAAGTGAATCACCATATCTATTAAAATTTTTAAATATTTAATCCCGCAAATTAAGAGTATTTTTTCAAAATTTATTTTAAAATTAATGAAAAAGTAAAAATTTATCAATGAATCATTTCATGAAAATGTATCAAAAATGACTCAATAAACCAATATTATTGAGTAAAGATTCATATCCTTCTGATTCTAAGTCAAAAACAAACACTGACTTGGACTTGAAAATGAAAAAAGATGATAAACTATCTTTTATCTAGACAAGCTAGTTACATTTTCATTTCAATTTTGTAGTCACTTCAGACTTTTATCACAAATTAATAATAATTTTATTAAACTAACTATTATTAACTACTTTAATATTATTAATTCGCGATATATTTCGGAGTTTCTCTTAACTCCTTCATCAGACCTGTAGTTATTAATCTATTTTGTTCTTTTTCAATTACCAAATATTCTATTCAATATCTTTTATCTATTTGAATTCTTCCAATAAATTATAGCAATAATTACATACCAAAATATGAAACTTTCAATTTCCTGAAAGTTTCACCCAAAACTTCAGTTTCATTGAAAGTTTCAGTTCACTTCAAAATGTCACTGAAATTTTCATCCCTACATATAAGGCATTCTGTGGATGGCTCAGCATTTGGGTGGAGTGTAGGCACACTATAACCCCTTTTTTCCAATTATTGCTTTTCCAGATGATATCCAATTGAGTAAATAAATCTTTCAGATTACCCTTTTTCGTCTTAAATACAGAGCAGTCTTAAAAGATCATTTCGGCGATTTTGACCTTAAACAATCGGTTGCTATGTCTTTAAAGAATATTTATTAAAGACCCCCTTCTTCTAGGCTTCAGCTATAAAGACCGGTCGTTATTATCAATTGAATGCAATGACCGGTCATTTTATTCATTTCATTTTATGTCTAACACTCAGA
>JAQIWP010001996.1:0-12488 GCA_034695525.1 Euzetes globulus
GAGAAAGGAGGGAGAGAGTAAGTGCGAGCTAACAAAAAATGTGTATGATAAATGGTCTTTATTTTTTTTACTTCTTTCTCTAATAGCATTTATATAACAGAGGTTAGATTTATCCGCACAGCACTGATATACTACTAGTATAGAGAATAAAATTTCCAGTTCTCTCTCTCTCTCTCTCTCTCTCGCTCTCTCGATCTCTTCCTTGGTAGAAAATTTTAACTCGGTCTTAATGAAGCAGAAAATAATTGAACAGAATTTGTTGTTAAAATTTTCTGAGTCACCCGAAGAAAAATTAGTAATTTCTGCCCTTTTTTGCTGATCTATTGTTATATCCGAAGAGAAATTGAGAACAATTTTCTCATCCATTAGTTCTAAATCTCCATTAGATTTAAGGCACGGAATAAAGTATTAAACAAGAAGTCATTTGATATGAAGGCTCACCATTTTATTATTAATTTCATGGAAGTGAATTTCGCATACTTTATCGACTACGTCCTCGCTTTCAAATGTGACAAAACCAAAGCCTGTTTCATAGGAGAAAGAGCACAGAATTAATAACAGTTTCTATGTTTTTGAACAGTCATTAAAAAAATATCTGAACAAAAAATAGCAAAAAAAACTATAACTTAATTATCAGAAAACTAAGTGTTTCTGAAAAATTCAGTCCTCACGCGAGGAACGGCCAGAAAATTGCGAAGAAAACTGCAATTTTCGTTTAAAAACCTTATGTGTAATGAAAGTTGTCTGCAATTCTTTTGATAGTTTATTTTGAGAATCGACTGAACATTTCGTTTCAAATTAGTTGAGAATAACAACAAAATATAATTCAATAAACATTTACTAAATTTATAGACAATAAACAAAACTGTAAATATAGTTAAGTGTGTATTAGATGGCAATTAAATGTGAGAAGTATTGAGGAAGACCTCTCAAAAGTTAGGGAGAGAGCGGGAGGGGAGGGGAGAGAGAGAGAGAGAGAGAGAGAGAGAGAGAGAGCACAATCAGAAGGATAGAGCGCTGTTAATGCCATTATCACCACAGGAAACACATTTGGCTTACAGATAGTCTCAATAGGAAGACTAATACAATATATTAGGTTAATGTGGAAAATGTTAGGCCAGCGCTAACATCGACTTTGGAAGGAAAACATTGACTTTATTTTCAATCAGAGTTAAGGGTTTGGAGCAAAAAATTAGTGGAAATGAGAGGCCAGAGAAGAGTCGAGATTAAACACATAAACTCGAACTGAATAGTCTGTAAATATATCATAGCAAGAGTTAATGGCTCAGGATTATAAGCATTCGGTCATTGACCAGGATCTGATTTTTAAAATCAACTGCAACTTTCAACATCTCTAGGAAATGGACTGATTTTTATTCTGTGCCAGAATTTCTGACTTAATTTAATTGATAACAATTTGAAAAATCAATTTATAAAATATTTACTGAAATCAGTCCTTTGTTTGACAGTAAACACAGAGAGTGAGCCAACTCTTCAAATAAAGGAAAATAACTGTATTTTTGGAGTTCAGTCATTAGAGAGAATAAGTAATAGAAAAAAGTTTTGAATATTTAAAAATAAATTGCCTTAAAAAGTGCTTCGAATCAATAAATTATTTTTAATATTCTGTCTGTTATTTTGGAAACGAGAAAAATATTCTTTGCCTCCAAATTTGATTTGTGCCTCATTTCGCACAGCACTCAGTGCTCTCCCTTTGTTATCAGACAATACAAAACACATAGTCTTTACATTGGATTCATTCCATTCACTCGACTGTTCATTCATTTTATTTAAGTCATCGTTTTTAGTCGCAAAAAAACATTTCACTGTTAAGACAAATGAGGAAAATTAGAAGCACATTAATTGAAAACTTTTCAAGGAAATCATTGCTTCGGTAAGTTTGTCCTGAATCTTTATCATTTTTCAAATTGAGAGAGACAATTGAATTTAGGGCATAAAGTTGAAAAATGGGTGAATAGATTCGAAATAGCAAGGACAATTTTATGGTATCGATTTTAAATGAAACATTGGAATTAGGAACCAATAAACAAAATTGCTTATTTCTATTAGGCTCGTGGTAAATAAAGAGTTGATTCTAGCAAATATTCGGAAAATTTCCATAATGTTAAAAGATAAGAGACAGATATTGATTGAGATGTTGTTTATCGCTTGATTGAACCAGATTATTTCTTTTTGCTTTGATATAATCGAAGGAATTAGGGTAAAAATCTGATAGATGACTTTGAATTTTGAATAGATATTGAGGTATACAAATTTGTTGAGATGTTTGAATTTTAGTTTGAGACAAAAGAGACATTCAGTTTGAACAAGTCATGGCCGTTCCCTTGAGACTTTAAATCGCATGAAAGGACAGCTTATTGCTTTTTACTAAGAACTCTAAACTTGGTCAATTGTTGGCCAATCCATGGACTGAAGTGAATTTGATTTTCAATTCAATGGGTTTTCTCTTTTCTAAAGTAAAATAATTTTTGATTCAATTCTGATGTCTTGAAAATAAGAAACCATAAGAAGAAGAAAAAGAAGATTAAAATCAATTTTCTGGCAGAAAATGGTGAAAATAATCTGATTTTCATTGTATTCGTAAATAATTTTTTCCAGACTTTAAAATATACTTTCAATTCGAAGAGATTCTTAGATTTCAAGAAAAAAGTAGTGAATTATTGATTAAGCGCTGGATTTTCTCCGCAAATGTATATAACATTACAAAAGAATTTGTGAATAAAATGGATGAGAGAATCAAATGGAAGACAATATAATAAATATATTTTCAGTCCTGAAATAAAACGGAAAAGTTTCCTAAGAATTGAAATCAAGATTTGAATTCACATTTACTCTTATTTTTATTTTCTAGTCTTTGAAGTATAGTTTGAGTCAATCGCTGAGGAATTGTATTACAGAGAAAAATATCACTTATTCTAAAACACCTCAGAAGGAGAGACAAATGGATAGAAAACTGAGGACAGAGTGAATGTGTATATAAAAAATGCGCACAGAATAATAGACGAGAGAAAAATGATATGTGATATGTGGCTAAATTCATGATACAAATACTCTTGCATTCTTATGGCTGTGCCTACGTTTGACTGTCAAACGAATAGCTGTTTGGATGACCGACTGCGAGATCAGATGAAAATTGGAAGAGAAAAACAGAGAATATATTTTTCAGGGCAGACATTGCAAGGAGCAAATAATAAAAAGCCAGTGAATAGTGAAGCAGAAAACGGATTACAATACAGAATGAATAGAAAGTGAAGTAAAAATCCATTCATTCAATAGTTTACAGTAAAAAGCAGTGCAAACAAATACTGGGAAAGAAAAGACTTTTTTTTATTTTGCCTTTCATTTTGTCTTATGTTAGTCTCAAATGTGTCCAACTTTATGTTTGTCTCTCTAAATGGATAGCAGCGGACAGAGCCATCAGTTGAGACTAAATACCCAGGTCAATCGCTTGAAAACATAGGTAAATACTCTTCTAATATAATTAGAAAGTATAGGTCCTTCGGATTGAAATAATTCATTATTTAATGGCATATAATTAAAGTATTTGAAAGCGTCTGACATATAGATTGTCAAAATTTATTGATAGCCTATTCCTGGGAGAAATCAAAACTGATTTATTCAGAATATTGTCTCAAATATAACTATGACTTTGACGACAGCAAAACGTTGGCCAACAAAAAGACAAAATCAATGAAAATATATATTGACTTTATATATATATATATATTTAGAATCCAAGGAGAAAAAGTGTCTCAACTTGTTTTCTTTTTGTCTGAAAACATTTGAATGGACGACACACTGGACAACAGATTGGCTACAAGTCATATGTGATGATACAGTTCTCACTGTCTGATAAAAATTGGAATGAATTTGTATTTATGGACAGACACCGGATTGGGAGACAACAGAGTGAACACAGAAATTGTTTTTAGATAATGTATTGTAATTGCAGTAAATATTTGTTCACTACTTAAGCAGAATATTCTGTTTAACAGTCGACTGATTCAATTGATTTGTGAAATGAATGCATTAATAGAATCTACAGATATTTTTATGGCATTGATTCTCCTCGCTATTGATTTTTTAAGAGGTGATAAACTTATTGATCAAACTTTTGTTCTTATTTTCCCTCTTTGTTTGTGAATTAAATGCGTTTAAGTTTTGGAAAATGAATTCAAACTTTAAATGAAATTCAAAAACTAAAGACAATCTCTTAGGAAATGAAGAAATTAATTTCAATTCTTGAGACCAAGAATTGACTGAAAAGAATGCAATAAATGAAACAATTGGTCCAAATGAAGAGAAATGTCGAGAAAATGAATAGTTTTGTAAGTTTTTGGGGCTGGGATAGAGATAGGGTCAGCAGTTAATTGATCGAAAGGCAACGCCGATACCAACACAACCAGTCGATAATGTCTTTCTTTCAGTTCAATGAATCACGAATTAAAGGCTGAGCCAAAATAAAGGACAGAAAAGACAAAAAGGAAATACCAGAGCGTATAACATGGCGTATATGGCGTGATGGAGGCCTCGCACAGACTGCACTCGCCTTTCATATCACCAAACCGTTCAATAGATAATGGATTTAAGGATTCTTTTGAAATGAATTAGAAGTGAAAAACACTTTTTGTCGTTCAATTCAATTGGAAGACGATATTAATGAATCAAATTTTTGTGAGCAAATAATTCACTTTTTTAGTTAAAGGGTTTGGAAAAAACGGATTGAAGTGAAAAAGAAATACACAATCGTTTGAAGAAATAAAATTTTTTGATAACTTATTGAATGAGTGAAGGGTTTAATGAAATTTATTTGCAATTTCGAGTTTCAAGTGAAGCAAAAGACAAAATTGTTTGGAAATAGTCTTTTGTCGACTCAAATAAATCCGATGAAATATATTCTGCAATAATAAGAATCTGATTGTTCGGGTGCTCTCATTCTTATGGATCGTTAAATTGGAATACATTTACGACAAGACGTTAATCGTATATAACTGTAGTTTAAGGACAGTCTTCGATGAATCAGTGCATCGATTCGTTTGGCAAATAAGAAGTTCATTGAATATAAATCTATATAAGAAAAAACGGTTTCTCGACTTTTGGTGCGTAAAAATTTTATAACTCCTTTCATGAGACGCAAGAATTGCTCGAAAAACGACAAAAAAACGAACCAATTTTGTTGAGAAATATTTCGATTCATCTTTTCTTCAATAAAAAAATTGAGAATAAGAAAAGAGTTTGGATTAAAGCGAAGAAAAAAAGGACAAGAATTTCAAAATTTGATTTATATATTATAAATATGGCAATCATTTTGTCATTTTATTCTCTGTGACAAAAATATCTGAAACTATTAGTCAAAAAACTGAAAGAATCGGACAAATTATTTGTGTCGAGAAAAGCAAAAGAAATATATATTTTCTTGGAATTAATTTTAAGAAAGAGTAGAATAACTGAAAAGACTGAGAGAAACAAAATGTTATTCTTTTTTTGTGAGAAAATAACTGTAAGTGAAGTATAATTTGAAAGAAAAAAACTTTTTAAAGTAAAGTTTTGGTTCAAAAATAGAGTATAGTTTTTATGCGGAACTCAAATCCAATTGAATTGCTATCGATTTCTAATCAATCTTATCCTTCATATATAAAAGTGACCGAAAAATGTCTGTTCCCTCACATCAAACATTTCTTTTCTATTGAGTTCACACAATGGAAATATTGTATATATTTTCCCCCAAAAACTATGAGATGGATCAATTATATTAAATAGAACTAACCTGGCAAATAAAATATATTTATGGCACTGAATGAATCACTGATTTTAAGGCTGATTTTAAATTAAGTAGTTTATTTATTTTCTTGAAAATTCAATATGAAATTATGTGCCTGGTAACATGATTTTCATGATGGCAAATAAAAATAAGAATTGACGTCTAGTTTGCAATTGAATAAAGGAATTCAATAAGGAATACTAAAATTTTTAAAAAATAACCAAGACAGTATAAAAATATTGTTTATTGTCAACAATTAGTAACCAGATAATTTATTACTAATATACATATTTTTGAATATATTAATAATTGTTTTTCGATATTCTAGGTATTCAGCCTTAACGGAGGTATTATTTGAGTCATACACTCGATTTGAATCTTGGCTGTCCTCTGAACTGGACTTTTATATATGAGCCGAAACACAATGGAAAACATAAAACATTGTATTGATTTTGACGCAGAAATACGTGAAATATAATAAAGAATGAAATAAAAGGGAATATATGTGTTATATATTTGCCATTTTCTACTAAAAACTACATCTCTTTGGGGAGTTTTCAACAAATATTTTTCACATTCAGCCAAAACAGAGGCAATCCATAAACAGACACTTCAAGCACTTGTATGGCCACAGCCATAACCGACTGAACAAAACGATAGAAATTCTATTCTTTTTGGTTTAGATATGGATTTGTCTCAAAAATATAGATACCATAAAATATAAAAAAATATATATCGCTATGTATTTTTAGACCATTGTTTTGTTGGTTGTGGCTGTGCTCAGCACTCTCCTCACACTCTGTCCGTTAAAATCAGTGCAAATCACAGTCTCAGTGATCACTACATCATAAATATGATCATAAATAGTGCTCTAACTGTAAGGCAATAAAAAATTTGTGCCACTCTTTCGTCATAACCATTGAACAAAATTGCCTTCAAATGTAAAGATGATAGGATACCAAGGGCATTAAACATTTAAGAATGAATTGGTTTTTGAAGATTGACTTCAATGGCAAGTCATTACTGTTTGAAATAAATTTGAATTTTTAACAAATCATTTTATATGTGAGCAAAATATTTGAATTGAAACTTAACATATTAAAAGAGGTGTAGGCAACATTTATAAATGCCAAGATTCTGGTGTTTAATGGCGAAAAAAGTGTAGTTAGTTTAGTGGACGGGTAAGTCAATACTGACAGACAAAGTGTGTAATTCTCGGAACACAATATCAAAGTTTATATACAGAACAGAATCTTTCCGTTGAGTTATAAGGAGTGTCAAGAATATAGCGAACAGTTATATAAAGAATTGTGTGACAATAGTGTTGGTGTCCGAGCGATAGTCGCATATCTTAATCCCCTGCGGGCGCTCACAATATATTAGAACAGCATTAAAGTCAGACTTGAAAGTCACAGCCATTAGATAGAGAGGGGGTCGACAGTTTGCTGGGGGGAAACAGCACACGAGTGTGTAAAGAGTGCAATATTATTCGATAAGTGACTGAGAAAAAAGCCAAATAGAAGAGATGTTGGTCCAAGCACAAGAAAAGGCTGAGCCGTCGACCCACAGTCAGCCAGAAGTGTTTGTATCGATGGAGATAAATATTTTTCGACTTTTTTTCTTTTATTCTTCTCTTTATTTTCGTTTAGATTTTGAGAAATTTTCAGCAAATTCTCAAATGATTTGAAAAAAGTGTTGACAGAAGAAAAATCTCTTTTTACCAGAAAAATGATGTCAAAGAATTTTTTTTGGCATATTCTTAGAGGTCTGGCCTCTGAACAGTTATAGTCAGGAGTTAAGTCAAATAAAACATTTTGTCTATATAAACGAAAAGTGACTTTTTTTGAGTGACTTTCGATAATAGAGAAGTAGAGACTGTCTTTCTTTTTTCATTGTGCCAATACTTCTTTCTTTGTTTCCCTGTGCGACCAAGATTAAGATGAAGTGTTTCGCACAGATTTTTTCATTTCTCTACTCATTCTTCGTGTTGGAGGAACGGAACCGAAGTGTGCGGCGATGTATCACAAAATACCGGTGCAATCAATCGCAATGAAAAGTGTAAACGAGAGGAACAGTGCAGCCAATGATTGCGTCAAACGAATGATTTTCTCTCAATCACTGGCAAAGATCGCACCGGGATTTTCAATTTATCGCTATTACATTCGGCTCTACATTCAATACAAAGGAGAGGGAGGCAGTGAGACAGGCACAGAGAGCACATGAACAAGTCATATGCCATTTATGTGCCCACAAACTCAACGATTTTGGATTATTCTGCTCCTGACTGACACCGAGAGCGTCATCTGTTTGTGGGTTCCGTTAGGTTGTGATTTGCCCAGAACATCCAAGTTTACCAGGCACAAATCAAAACAGTACATTCAAAGCCTATTCTAAGAATAAATTGCACAAATACCAAGAGCAATATTTTATCTCTCATTTGAATTATTAGTTTAACTTCTGATTGACTGCCAAACCCAATGAAGTAATGATACGCCAGTGCTATGATGTGAGCGCTCTGTCGGCACATACGAAATCCCAGCAGACGTAACAGTGATCAGAGAATAGACAGAAACACACATACATACAGTACAGACATTACTGGCCATCAACTAAGTTATCGGAGCAATCGATATTTGTTCAATCATGCCGTTCCTGCAATTCCCCTTTTTTTGATGGCTTTACTTTTACTCCTTCCCTGTGCCCTCTCTTTTTTAAATACTTTTGCAAAGTTTATGTATTTCAAAGTTCAATACATTTGCAAACAATTTCAACAAATATTCAAAATTGTCTTCGAAACAAAAGTTTAATAAAATTTAAAATTAAATGATATTCATATCGTTTGAATTCACAATTTGATTAAATTTAATATCAATAAACAAAATTAAGAAGGTAAAATCTCAAGAGGTGTAAGACAATTTTTTAGCATCCTTGGTCTTATTATTGAAAGTAATCATTACTATAGAGAACAGATTCATCGGTAAAATGGGTTTAAAATCTGACATTTACTCTTTTGGACGTAAATTAATTATCAAAGGCATGACATCTGAATGAAAGAACTGGTGCTGTGCACTGGTATCGCCTGACCAGATGTAAGGATCAGATGATAAAATGAATGAATCGAAACGATATAAACACTAAAAAACACAAACAGTTAAAGATTGAGAACAAGCAAACTGAACAGTTGTGCCTTTTTGCACAGTTGTGCCTTTCTGCAATGAGCCTGAGCTCTTTAATAAACGGCACACACTTGAAGAACATGGAGTTTGACTAAAAAATCAAGTCTTCAGCTCTTCTAATATATGATCTCAGATCTGATATAAAACTATTGATCCAAAAGTCTTCGAATTTTTCTTTGGTTTTAATAAAATATATGAAAAATACTAAAAATATTTTACAAAAGAATTGTTTCACTTTTTTCTGAAAGAAAAGGCATAGAAACAAAAATAAGTATTTTTTAGCGTTTGAAAGCGATTTTTCTTTTTCCCCTTTTTTTGCTTCTTTATTCTGGATTTAAAAACAATTCGGGGAATTGTTTTTGATAGTTATTGAAATCCAAAAAATTTTGCAGACCAGAAATTCAATAAACCTAGGATTGAATTTCAAATAGAATTTGTAACATTTAAGGAATATTTTTTGGGGGAAATTAAATATTGAATTAGTATTCAGTCGAAAATTCAGAGAATAATCAGTGAAATGATATTCAATAGAAATATTGTATAAAATCAATGAATTATGTAAATATTTTTGAAGAGCGATCACCAATTCGATAGTTAATGTCCAAGGTGGTCAGTTGCAGTGGTTTGTTAGCAAGTTATATAAAACATTAGGTAATGAAAAGGGGTGGTTAGTTTGCATATTGGAGGAAACTTTGCCACAAGGCTAAAATATAACTAATGCTCATTAAATAATATTGATAAAATCGACATCGCCCCTTTGATCATGCCAGTAATTGGATATAAATAATGTTATCAGTACTGCGGGTGTGGTCATCCAATTCTACATTAGATTAGTGATAAATTTGTATCCGAATCAGAAAGTTGTTGATATTAGCTAATGATGACCACACCTGTGAACATATTCTGTGCTCGATTTGTCCAAATCAATGTAAAGGTTGCAAAAAGAGTTGTCGAGTAACGATCTCAAATTTGCTTGATTCAAATTAGTATAGAATAAAATTTATTTGATGAAATTTCTAATTTATGAGAAATGGGGTTGGAAACTGTCTATTTGCCTTTTCCTCTTGGTCAAATAATAAGTTTTATGGATTTTACAATAATGATAAATATTTAAGAGCCAAGTAAATTTAATTTTACAGTTGAAATGTTTAAACAATTTTATTTTGCTTGTTTAGATTCAAATTTAGTTTCTTATTTGTTTCGCTTTTCATCGCTAAGTAAATTACTGTTATGTCTGTCCTAATGAGTCATTTGTCTGAATATAATTCAAATTCTGTTTTCTTGAAGAATAGTTGAGATTTTTTTTCTAATTTACAAATTATAAGAGTTTTTCAGTAAAACGTTTGAAGAAATTCAGACAATTATTTGCGTTTGCATTTAATTTATGTCTTGAGCCAAGAGTTAGCACTAATCTAATAACTGAGCAAAGAATTGAAAGAGATTTCTGTTCGCTTAAAAATATTCAATAGAGAAAAATGAGAGAAAAAATTAGATTTGAAGTGAAATCCAAATAAAATTGTTTGAAAGAAATGTTTACTTCTGTTTTGTTTTGTGAAAATTGGAAAAAAATCTAAAAGCCAGAGATAAGGGATCTTAGTATAAAAAATTTAATCTGGCTTAAATTTTGAACAATGATTAATTCGCAATGTTGCAAATTTCATGTTATTATTCCAGGTTCAATATTGAATTTTTTTGGTTTGATTTCAAATATTTGTATCTGAAATATAGCTTTAAATATGAAAATTTGGAATTAATGAGCAAGATTAAAAAAAAGTACCGGGAACATTTAAGCCAACCTACACAAAACGGTTGCTGACTCTTTGGTTTAACAAATTCAAGGATAAAAGAAAATTGAAAAATGCATTCAAATGATTAAAAAAAGTTGTTCTGAGAGCTGAATATTATTCACTCATAAGTAAAATAGTTTTGAATAGACTGAACACTACATACAAATCGGTTAACAAATCATAGAGAAAAAATGTTAACAATTTCAATGATTCATGAAAGAGATTCTCGACATTGAGCTCAGAATACAAACATTCAAAGAGTTTAAATGTTTGCAAAAATACAGAATATTTTTCAACGCCGAGTATAATGAAAAATAGAGATTATTCTTATTCAATATAATTGTTTGTGTAAAATATTGCATTCAATAGATTCGAGTTCTTTTTAAAAAAAGTTATTTTCTTCCTCTTTTGTGTAAAATGTTGAGCTGACGATGGAAATAGTTTTTCTCTTCTTCTAAGATAAAAATTGTTTTCAATGGAAGAAGAAATGAAATGAAAAGATGGAAACGAGAATATTATGAAAATTTCTCATAAGAATGCGTTATATAACAGACAGATAACAAAACGAATGGCAAGTCTTGCGAATAGACTGCACTTCTATTTGTTTTGTATATTAAATGTCAGTTTAGTTGCTTTTATAAGAAGACAAATCTGCGAAAAAATAAGTTATTTTCGGCCAAAAGTTTCCAAGAATTTCTATTTTGGAATTCAAAAGTTTGAATCAAAAGAAATTCTGGAGAAAAAAGTTATGAATAATTTTTGAGTGAAATCAAAGATGAGTTTAATCGCAGTCTCTTCTCACAGCTCTTTAAGTAAGTGCTTCAGAACTGGATAACCGTTTTTCCTAATTAATACATTCAAAGTGAATAATTAATTTACTCTCAGCTTTGTAATCAATTAAGAGAAGCAATTGATTTATAAGTTTTATGTAAAAGAAAAGTCAGTGTTGCAAGAACATGGAAAACGTTTTAAGAGCTTCTGACACCCTGGTTCCCCTTTAGAACGGATGGAGCGTCCCTGACACTAATGAATTTTATATTTTCGCCGATAATCGTGATTTTAATCGCGTAATGAGTTCTTTATAATAGTCTCATGAGATTAACACAACAAACAGAAAAAGGTTATGAAAAATGAAACAAAAAGCCATTTTCTATCCGATCGATAGCTAAGGAATTATTCTTTCCTTTATTTTAATGCTTGAAATCACTCAAACATTTTTCAAAAGAGTTTTTATATTTTGATTGATTGCAAAATATTGGAAACAAATAAATCATTTTGAGAGTTGGCTCAAGAAGTGAGTTATGATATAAACTGTGTTTCGCAAAGAAAACCAATGATTTCATTATTCCTAAGGAATATTCTGTTGACTTCAACCCAGAAGAATATTATTATAATTTTTCGATTTAGGGATCAATTCATTTGCAATGTTTCTGTTTTGCCACTGAATTCCACAGATTTCTAAGGACGGCTTAATAAGTGGCACCGGATTTCAAGTAAATGATATTGAGGTCAGTTTTGTTTTGAAAAAGCAACCGATGTCTTGACCATTGTTACAATGGAAAGTCCAAGTCAATATTATTATCCAAATGCTATCTCATTGTCTGTCCTGTCCAGTCTCTCTGTTTATTAATGATAGCAATAAGGCCTTACAAAGGAAATTCAATGAATGTGTCGACGATTTGTTTGCTCTCTCTCTCTCTCTCTCTCTCTCGCTCTCTCGCTCTCTCTCTTTCTCGCTCTCTC
>JAQIWP010001997.1:0-12484 GCA_034695525.1 Euzetes globulus
CAGAACTGGAGCCGACACAACCATTACTACCGATCCTTTCGATGACAAGTGCGATGATCCGGAGAAGACCGGTGCGATTGAGAGCTATTTGTAGGAAATTAAGTCACTTCAGAAGCACTTCCATCCAGAAGTGGCCAAAAGGGCGCTCTTCATAAACAACTCACTGCCGAACAGGGAATGGGATTTGTCTGAACTCTTTGAGACCACTTTCGAAGACATTCTAGAAAACAGTCGAAAGAAAATAAGTGAAGAAAAGGCGTTGACTTTTGAAGACTAACACTGGACTCAACTCTTCTCTTATTTCAATTAAACAATGGATAGGTTTTGCTCTGAATTTTATATTAAAAATCAAATCAAATATTGAGAAAAGTATAAACAAATGTATTTTAATATATAGATTGATATATAGATTATAGTAATTGTTTGAAAACTATTTGAATAAATGAGTTATCGATAAATGGTTTTAAAGACTGAATTATTTTGTGAGGAACTCATCGCTGTCTACAGAAGTGTTGCATTTCAGTTCATTTAGAATAAAGTCGAGGGTCGAGTCGTTCAGACTTGAGTTACGGCCAGACATCAGAGATCTGGCTCTTGTCCTGACCGTAGATGGAGTTGACTGTCGGAGCGGATGCATTACTGTTGTGTCCAACGGGGCCAACGAGCGAGTGATTGGCACTTCATTTTTAGCGGGACTTTTGCCGCAGAAAAAGCCGGAAACCAAGTCCTGAGCGCTCACTTCAATTGTTTTGTCGAACAGTGTTCTCGACTCGAAGTTCATTTCAATGGTTTGATCCAAAATGTGTTTGTCTTGGGATGGCTTCCCAACAATGTTCTGGATTTGATTTTCATTTGAGAACAAATTGATTGACTGATTGAATGAATTGATGGCCAGTTCTTCGCAGGTGCTGTCCATTGAATTGTTTGTATCGTTGGTCTCGGCCTCAATGGCCAGTTCTTCACAGGTGCTGTCCACTGAATTGTTTGTGTCGTTGGTCTCGCCCTCAACGGAAAGGCAAGTCTTGTCGCCGATAGTAAATGTTGAGTTCAACTCATCCGCCACCAACAGATCAGATGCCGGACCAGAAGACAGGTCAACAGTCAACTCATTCTGTGAAGTCTCAAAGATAGTGGACAGCGGTTGTGAAGACATCGATGTCTTATCAACTGTCAGATCCGGACATTCTTCCATTGTTTCCATGTCTTCATCCACTTCTGGCAAATCATACAAATTAAAAAAGAGTCCAGAGTTTGAAGCAATGGAAGTGTTGTGCGACTTAAGGCCATCTGAAGACTTGTTGTGCGACTTAAGGCCATCTGAAGACTTGTTATGCGACACAAATGGAGTCAAAGGATGTGAACCACTTCTATTGATTGATGATGTCTTCGCGATTGGAATTAATGACTGTTAAGAGACAGATAATGACTACTAAAGGTTCAGACCATTCAATCTTTACCTTTGGAGTCGATGACGTCGTCTGTAAGCCTTTGGGAGTCATTGTCTGTCTCTTCATAGGTGTCGGTGTCTTCAGTATAGAGCTGTCAGTTGTCTGAAGGGATGATCCAAAAGATGAGACCAACGGAGACACTGTTTCCGAAACATTAATCGATTCTATGGATGAGATAACGGAAGAGTCTTTTGATGGCATCTCTTTATCGATACTGTCTTCGTTTCCATTAGAATCGATGTCCGGCACTAAGTCTTCAGCCGGTCTTTTCGACAGATTGGCCACAAATTGGCGCTCTTTGTCGGTGACTTCGCCCCAAAAGATGCCATTTTGTTCGTCGCAATAATTTAAGTGATAATCGCTTTGACAAAGAAATGACAGAATTAGTGGAAACACTGGTTTTTGGGACAAAAACAATGGTTTACTTACGAGAAGAGCTCTCCGGGAAGCCATTCCTCAAACGACGAGTCCATCGATACTCTGATACCAATATTCTTCAACATTGAAGACTTTAATGACGAGTTTAATCCAAATTAAAGATGAAAATTGTTGTCAAATCAGTTGTTCCGACACTTCAGTCAACCGTCACTTCAATACAAAACAAAACATTTCATATTTAAAAAGTCTTCATTTGATTGGTTACCATCTTGTGTCAAAAGTTTAGTACTTTTAAAAGCAATTTGCAATGAATTTCACTGCAGGACTTGTGTAAAATAGTACCAAAGCTTTACAACAGTATAAACTGTTGATTAGCAAAAGTATTGCAAAATAATTTGTATCTTTTATAAGCTATTCATTTCAAAATCTAAAGTAAAGTCTTTATGAAAAAGGCCTTAAAGTGTTTGCTTGAAAAATGCGCGATAATTATTGAGTGGCGACTTTACGAAACTAATGATTTAAACTGTAAAAAACACCACTCTCAATTTAACTTGGTCGTTTAATTTACACTTAACATGTTTATTAATTAGTTAATTATTGAAAAATTGTTTAAAATTAACTTTAAGGAAAATCAGTAGACTTTTATTGAATCAAAAAGTTTTTTATACAAGAGATCTTTGATTTGGATACCAATAAAATGACTCTGATATGTTTCATCTATTCAAAAATAGGAGTAATAACAACTAAAAACATATTTAAAACATTGATAACAAATTGTTTAATTGTCTTTGAGGTCTTTGATTGTACTAAATATGAGAACAGATCTGAAAATGATTGACAAATAAGACATTTAAATACGAGAACCAATTGATTAATAAATTCTCCAATAAATAGATATTTACTCTAAATTTCAATAATATTTTACATTAAATTTCCAAAAATGAAAACTTTCGCCAAAATACTTATTTTTTGATATAATTATCAAAATTTTAATTTCATTGAAAAGAGAGACAAATATTATGACTAAATATCTGATTAACTCTTTCCTCAATACCAATGAGCTTTCTCAGCAAATTCCCAGGGTGTCAGCCTGATGGAATTACTAAATACATTACTTGCTAAAGCATAAACAAAGCCCCCCTTTCTTAATAATATTTTATCTTGGTAATTTGAGTGGAAATTCACTTAAAAGGGTAATTTTCCTCTAATTGAATCTCTAATAATCTTGGACATTTATTTACCCAAATGCCTCGGTATATACTTAACTGTAACACATCTAAAGATAACTAAATTGCGGACAGACTTCACGGAAACAATAATTAACTTATAATTGAAGTAATATTTTGTGACATTTGCTGAACGAAAAGCGAAACTCATTTCTAAGTCGAGACTATTCTGTGATTTTTCTATTGACTTATGTTTTGATGGATTCTCGTCACGACTTCCACGTCATTCTGGTTGAAGGGAATTGGATAGGGATATGGGATATACACAAACAGGCTCTCTGTGTATTGGGATCGGTGTATGTGCTGTTAGGACTCTAATCAATTGAAGAAATTGTTTATCCGATTCTGGCTTTGAAGAAGACATTAGTTGGTGAATGATGTAAAGGCTTGGCGTACGTCACGTCCACCGCTCCTATACAGCTCTGGGGGTCGGAAAAGTAATAACACAGCTTTCGGGGCGCCATCCGATGCCTTTTGATTACTTGACAACATAGGCCTCGACTGGAGTCGCACTCAGAGCTGGTCTGACATTCATTGTCTAAAATAAGAATTGCAAAAATTTAATCAATTCTTATCGTGTTATTCAATATAAATGGGCAAATAATAGCTGTTCCATAGCACCTGGTACAGTTTATTTACCCATTTTCTATTCCAAGTTTAATGGATTAGACATAACTGTACTGTTTTTTCATGATTTCCCGTCCGGCCGACTGACACGACCGTTGGCTCTTCACCTGATAGAGTGCTGACGGATTGACCACATAATTGACATTATAGGCACAGTTGAGACCTGCCTCGCAGTCGTCGTCGCTCTGACAGGACTGGCCTTCGCTGACACCATAGATCGGCAGACATGTGCCCAAAACTATAGCAAATAATCAAATAAAATAAATTTTTATTCAAATATCGAAACGCAGAACAAAAATAAAACTTCAAATTAGATTTAAAACCAAAGTTCAGAGTCTTCTAAGTATTTGAATAGAAAGCAAATCAATAGACAAATAATAGTTGGCTTTGTATTGATGTGAAAGAGTGGTTGGAATAAAGAAAATGTTTCACTCAAATGTCAAGACCTCATCTTAATATCTTGACTGATCATCCTGGTTATTTTATGGTGGATAATTTTGGAATTATGGTGGATTAAACAAGAAAAGATCAAATTTGAAGAGAGTGCAAAATTTTGCAAGTTGATGAAAAGACCAAGTCTTCAAAAATGAAATTATTCTTAACCTATAACTTTTTTAACAAGATTTAAAATATTGAAACAAATTGTTGGATTTGATTTCAATTGAATTACAAGAACATTCTGTTATTTAGTTCTGCTATTTGCAAGATGTTTAGCAATCTAAGATGTTGTTTTATGTAAAACTTTCCAAATTCAAAACTACATAACCTTACTCAATTCAAGTTGAATTTATTTACTATTTATTATATTGAATTTGAGTGTTTGATTTTGAATATTTTTAAAAAAATGAAGGGTTTTAATCATGACATGACCTTGACCTTTTTGGAAACTAAAATAAAAGTTGTAATTTGAATAAGGTGACATTAGTCGATTACAGAAATAAAGAGTTGGTCAATGGCTTAACCGAAGAAATGATTAAATTAATCCGAAAGTGCTGTTTCAGTTAAACAGCCTTGTTTACAACTCTTTCGAGTGATTGTTGACTCAATTAAAGCTCAATAAATTGCAAGAATAGTTTCCAAGAATTCGAACAACCATTTCGTTTGTATTAAACTTTCTTATAATTTATTAAATAAAATGAACAGAGAACAATTGGCTGTTTGAATTAGGCATAAACTAGTTCATTTAATTGGCCAATTTAGCACAGTTTTGTCGATTGTTTGCATGGCTAACAATTGGATTGTCTGCTGGCAGTAACACAATTGCCGGCACTCTCTGCTCAATATCTAAGTTAACATTAAGTTCTATTGTATTTCATGAAGAGTTTACATAACATTCTTCTGTATTTTCATAACAACTCGAAAAACAAATGTAGTTGGATAACATGAATTTTATTGATTTTCAAATTTAGTTAATCTAGTGTTTTTTTCAAAAATGGACTGGTTATTAAAGAAATTCTACTAAATCATAAGTACTTTTCAATTTTTTTACTCGTCTAGGTAAACTATTTTAAGACTCTCTCTCTCTCTCTCTCTCTCACACACACACACACACACACACACACACAGCCAGGGGTCAATTCTTTGGAAATGTTAATGTTTTGCGAAATATTAAACATTTAGTCGATTGAATTAAGCAAAGCTCCTGTGGTTAGCAATTGATTCCAGAATAGTTACCATGGATTCAATTTAAATTAATTGATTCTATTCATTAAGACTATAGTAATTGGTTCAGAATCAGAAATTCTAATTATCTTTTCTCAAGAAATGAAATCATTTAATTAAAAGGTTATTTGAATTTCAAAGTGACTTTAGATAAGAATGCCTAGATTAATCAAGAGTAGTGATTTATTAAAATTGATAGTTCAATAATATCCTGTTTGTCAGATCAGATAAATATGCTTTTCTTCGTAATTCTGATATTTATGCATAAGATTCAGACTACCATTCAAATTAAAGAATCTGAGCTCTGCTGACCTAGCTCAATTGATTTGCGAGCAAAATAAAGGTCTGGTAACAAAAGATAAGGACATCCTTTCAAAATGTACCTGACAAAAGCTATAAGCTTGATACGTTTCTGACATACCATTAAATATCCAATCATTTTGATTATTAATGTTTGCCTTCTGGACAGAAGAAACAGTTATTCCAAGAATACATTTACATTGAAAGCCAGATAAAGGATATATATTCTGATTCTTATTCGTTAGACAACACTTGAAGATATGGAAAGCATTTCACTCTGAAATTCAATTGTCTTTTAAGAAGAATATTTAAATTATTTTATAGTCTATTCACTCAAAATATCTGAAGTTCTTTGAATTTTCCAAAAAAAAATATTTATTTCCAGAAAAAAATACTTTTCTGGATAAAAAATATAAATTTTCTTATTCAAATAGTAAACCTTAAAGTAATTTATCATGAAAGAATTCAGATGTGATAGAGCAAAGTTTCTTGCCTCCAGTATTTGTCATTTGATATATTGCCTGGTATAGAATTGATTAAATAATTTTGATAAATGCGTGAACTGACTTCTAAATATCAGAGGAAAGAGAACATGTAAATAGAGTTGCCTTGGCCTAAATGTGTTAACAATTTGTGCTAACTAATTTGTATACAACTTGTTATGTATTCAGAGCTAAATAAAGTTATTATTACTAATTCAATAAGTTGCTAAACCAGCAGGTCAACAAAGTATAATCAATTTTCTGAAAGAAGTCAGCTATCACATCTATCAATTGTGAAATTTAGATTAGGATAAACAAGTTGTCTCAAGCAAGGCAATTTGTTATTTATTTAAACTGTAGAATTCATTTAATAAAAGGCAATAAACTTGGAATTAGTCTAAAATCATTGGCTTTATGAGCAAGGGGAATCAAAGCAATAAACAGAGTTCCAACCAATTAAGAATTGACTATTCATAGAATCGTTTGATAGAACTGGGTAATTTCTTACAAATTATGTTAAAGGTATGTAATAGTAAGTATATGTCAAATCATTTAATATTGAATGGCTTTCCTACACAATCGCCCACTTTCTCACATCATTACTTCCGTGGGATGTGAAAACTATTTTCGCAAATTTCTTACCTTAATTGATTCAGATTACAGTAAACAATAGTTATTCTAGGTGAAGACCAGAGATGCAAAAGCAAATTCGATGTAAGGGTATGGGGTGAGGGTAGGGGGAAATACTCCGCTTTTGGCAATTTCTGCTAAAAAATGTTACGATAAGTATCCAAAATACTTGACTTACTTCCATCGACGTCCACACAAACGGATCCAGGGCAGCACTGGTCACTTTGCACGCATCTCCTGCCTGTGCACTTGTCCTGACTCTGTTCTAAAAGAGTTTCTAATTGTGAATCGTCCACTTTCCTTTTGTCCGCCTAAAGTTATACCAAGAATATAAGAATGAAATATTTGCCCTGAGTCTTATTTAAAATTCAAGGAATTAGTCTCCTATTATCATAAGAATTTATCAATAAATAACAAGAGTACATTTGTTTCTGTATAAAATTATCAATTTTTCATCAAGTAATGAACACATATTTCAGGAGAAAAACATCTTATAATTCATAAAAATAATTCTTCACTGAATTGTTTATAACCTTAGTCAGGGATGGCCAAAGGGGGGAGGGGGGAGTATAGAGTATCAAATAAAACTATGTGCCAAATATTCTCTGAATTTTAGGTCACTCACGATGTAGAGTATCTTGGTTATCTCTGACATTAGTGCTTATTATATGATACAAATATCCAATGATTTATAGGAATTCATGGCAAAAGATATTTAATATCGAAAAATAACTCAAATAAAGTATTCTTTCGACAATATAATCGAGATCATTTTTATTTTTCTAGTTCATTCATCTTTTAATATAATAAGGATGAAAATTCGTGAGATCAGCAAAATAATTTAATTAGAAGGATAAAAGCTCTTGCATCAAAATTCCCTGCCAACAGATTATTTTAACTAGATTAAATGAATAAGTCAGAAGCCAAAAGAATAGTTAACTTGTTAACAAATTAATATTCGAAATTACTAGAAAAAATTATTTCTTCCAACAAAATAAACAACAACTAAATTAATCAGGAATTTGATCGATACTTGGTGATTAAATGAGAATTTCTAAATATTCAAATAAATGAACTAAATAACTATTACTTGCCGCTGTTAAACGAGGTAAAACATGTTTAAAATTTAATACAATTTAAAAATAAGTACAGTCACACCTCTATAACTCGACAATACGACGTGAAAAAACTGACGTCTAGATAGAGGTTGTCGACATAGACAGAGCTTTTTATAATAGTTTAAAGGATGTATGACTTAGGGGGGTGTCGAGGGGGGTGTGTATAGAAGTTTGAATGTTTATCACTTACATTTTTGTTCAGGGAAATGATTAACAGTTTTTACTAATTATGGCTCAACATTATCAACAAATACATTAATATTTCAATATTAAAACAATTGGCAACAATTTATGTGCTCACAACTACCAAGATCTTAATCAAATCATGTTTAGAATTATTTACAAGATTGAGTTAAACAATATAGTTATATAAAAAAATCCGGGATGACCCAAGATAATTTCAAATATTACAAAGTGAGCTGGGGAGTCGATTTTGTTAATGATAAACAAACTTAAAAGGTCAATTAAAAGGTCAAAAGACAATATTTCAGAGATGACTCCAACATATGGACAACTCTGAAAAGTAAATATGTTTTTCCAGAGTAAATGTAATAAAATATTAGAGCTATTATTAATGTTTCCAGGTAATGCCACTTAATCCAGTAAATAAAATTATTCTCAATAACAATTGCTGTCTAATGTATCAGTCGTTTTATTTTTCTCATTTTCATCAAATGAAAAAAAAACCATTGTAAACGGATTTCTAGGTATTTGCTGGATAGATAAGGTTAGACATCAGAGGACAGGCTATCTCAACAGAACATCCCACAAAAGATTACTCAATACTAGTTTACTTCAGATTAAATTAGTTATATTTAACTACATTTCTAGAGAGTGAAACAATAACTCTTCTCTTATACAGATGAACAAGGGGCGAATGACCTTTGAAAGATTTCAAAAATCCTACTAAAAGATAGATTTATTAGGAGAATCTTTAAGTAATTATTCTTGATTCTTTAAATAATCAGCCTGCACCTTAAATAAACTTTATTAGTAAACAATGATATGAATTCAAAAATATATTCTATTGTTTCGCAAATAATGTGTTTTTTCTCTGAAAAGTGACATCTTTAGCCTAAAAATAGGCTGAATATTCATTATTATTATTCGTTATTTAAATAAATTCATGCTATACTAGCAAATTTTCGATTATGAAAACATTAGTCCTATTCCTCGAATTCTAATAAAAAGCAATTTGGTTGAACATAGGTTAAATTAGCCAGAAGCTATTCGCCTACTTTGTATATTAATTGGAAGTAATCAGAATATATTCAATGTCTTAATAATAATCAAAAACATATTTCAAGCGAACATTTTTGGAGTCAATTGAGACCTGAGTTGTATAACATTTAACATTAGAGGACAGAATAAGCGATCGGCACATCATATACTGACTCAACTACTAATGGCTTTAATGCATGCAATCAGAGAATATTCTGTTCTTATATCACAAATGAAATATAAATTCATTCAACCATTCATTTGAAAGATAACAGTCTATTACATAACAAGACTCAAAATTGGATTTTTCTGCAGCCGTGGAGAAAAATAAATAAATTATTGGACAAACAGATCCGTATTATCTGGAAAATTCATGAATTTTTACTAGGGCAAACATTGTACTTGCTAATTTGATTGCATAACACATTATAAGAAATAATTGAAGAGATGAATAATAAATTGGAAACTAATGACTTGCAAATAACATGGTAACAAATATTTCAACGCTATCCTGATAAATTTGAATAATCTAACATTGGAAGAAAATGTCAATGAGCATAATCACCCAGGGCAAACATGAATAAATTAAGTGACAGAAAAAACGAATTATTTGAAAAATCAATAAAAATAATTGTGAATCTCATTAATACCCATCAGAATTAAGTGAATTTATCGCATGAATAGTAACTAATATATTAATAAATGATGTTTTTGGCTAAAAATTATTCATAATTTATTTGACTTATCATTTGCTTAAAGTTTGAGAAATTAATAAAAAGTTTGTCGTCAACAGTGAAATGCAATTTCCAATGAATGTCACGTTTCCTATTCAATCAAATATTGAACGATTGGAAAATATAAAAATGTGCTCACCAATCAGTTTAAATGCGATATCAGCATGACAATTCAAAGGGAAACATGTATATTCCTCCCTCCCTCTCCCTCCTTCTCCCTCTCTCCCTTTTTCTCTCTCTCTCCCTCCCTCTCCCTCTCCACAAATAGTGCCAAACAATAACTAAATTCTATAAATATTGCCAAAAATATTTAGGCAAATGACAGAGAATGTGCAAAATTAGCACAAAAAAGACAAAAAGACTTTGAGATTTGTTTATTTAAAATCACAGAATTATTGTTTCAAAAATTCAAACGAACTGACAGTTGTTTCAAACAACTAAAAAATTGGTTATTTTATTTAACATTCGTAAACATTTTTTTGTGCTCAAAAACTTGCCTTGATAATAATGTAGATGCAATTGGCTAAGAATACACTGTAAATTTTTCAACAGGGAAATTTTCCATTTCTGCTGAAATAAATGAATAAATTTCCATTTGAAATGTGTTTAACCATTTATTTCTCGTATAAACAAATTGTTTTAAAGCTTTAAAATTGGGTAAAAAAAGTCTATTTCAGACAATTGCAAACCAAAGGAATGTTCTCAGCCTCTGATCTGACAACAAATATCTAACTGTTTTTATTGGAGCACAGAATAAATCAAAAACTTGTTTTGTTAAGCCTTTAATGTCTTATAATAATTGATTTCAATAATAAAGAATATTATTCACGTCTTAGACTTATTTCTATATTTGTTCTCATTCTCTATAAATCTTTACTTAAGACAAGACTCATGTGTTTGAATATAATGGTATCAATACAGGGATGGACATAATTAAGTGCGCAAACACAGGGTCTGTATGGATGGCCATAAATAATACAAAAATAGAAAATTGCGCAAATTATTATCTTACAACATTTTACGATGGATTAATGATTAATTTTAAAGTAGCACAGAATGAAAAATTAGCCGGAAATACAGTTATCTGTAATACGTGACTATATTGTTTTCCAGGTTTTGAGCTTGCAGTTTTACACCAGATTTTACACCAGGTTTTACTTATTAAATGAGAAATAATTTGCCGAATTATTTTAGATTTTTATCTTGTTCAAACCTTCTGAGGCTCAATTCTGATACTATTTTTAAATGAATATTGTTTTGAATAATTTCCTTTTGAGGTGTGACTCACCCCAAACGGTGGGCAGCCCTGAAATCGGAATATTTTGAATATTCATCTACCGTTTGATAGCTTTGGGTCTCTTCTGACTCTACGCTCAGATAGAAAAACAAACATTTGTTTAATACAATTGATGGTAGGATTTGAGGAATTTTAAAACAATTGATTCACTTATTCACTTGAATTCACATTTTTACTATAAAACTAAGTTTCTGGGAATATAAGATTTCACTGATGGCACCATCACTCCCCTATCCATACACTTACCCTGCCCTACCCCAAGAGATTTTAATAAAATCATCAAAATAATTAGTAAAACCATGTTTGCATTAAAAGATAAATAATTTCTTTATAATTAAAAATTTGTAAGGGGTCGGAATAAGTGAAATTATATACTCCGAAATCTAGTTAATACTAATAATAATAATAAATTAACAGATTTATAAACCATAAGTTATTTATATCAATGGGTGTTATCGTTGTTGTAAGAAAATCGTTGAATACTTGTTTTGCCACAAATCCAACTTTCATTCAGTAATTGAAAATTTGGTTTTATTTTCGAAGAAAAAACAGTCAAATCTTGTTATTCAAATCAATTCAAAGTTTGAGGAAAGTATCAGATTTTATTCATTCTGTCAGACATTGGCCTAAAAAAACTCTCCCAGAACACTTTTTGAAACCATATCTAAATTATGAATAATTGCATGAATAATATCCAGAGATTTAGTTAAAAGGTTTTTAAGAATTCATTATTCATTTATTAAATGATTATTATTTTTGAATTCTGAGCAAAGGACAGAATATCTTTTATAGTGAAAAAGATTAAGAATTCAAATTAATTCTCTCATATTATAGATTATTTGCACAAAAAATTAATTTAGTTTATTCATTTTAAACCATAAGCAAGGAGGATAGCAAAAAAGTAGCTACAGATGAAATTTTCATTAATGAAACAAGATTCTTTTTTTCTCAAACAGTTGTTTTATCAGACAAACCTGGTTATCATTTCATTAGAATTTCAATAAAGTTGAAGCAAAAGAAAATGAAAAAGATTATAAAGATGATCAACGAATGCTTGCTGATCAACAAAAATAAGAGAGTACTAAGATGAAAAATTGTAATCAAGTCTATATAAAATAGTTTATTGCCTAATTTGGGTTAATATAAATGAATTTATAGTTTTTTAGTTGGAATAATTTTTTAAAATAATTACTTTTTTGTTAGCTTAAAACAATAGTCTAGTAATTAATGGTTAGGATAAAAGAATTCTATCAATTTGTTAAGTGAGGAGAGGATCAAAATATTAATCTTGTTGAAATTATATGGTTTTGTATTACCAGTTCTCTCTCTCTCTCTCTCTCTCTCTCTCTCTCTCTCTCTCT
>JAQIWP010001998.1:0-12483 GCA_034695525.1 Euzetes globulus
AGATTGTTTGAGCACAACTTGCGAAATATTATTCTGGAACTGTCAAAACAGCTGAACATTTGTCCGACGTGTTGACTGAATAATGTGACATTTGTACAGTCACAATTTAATATAGTCATATGATGGTTAATTTGCATATGTCCTGGATGCATCACTGTTCCGATCTTTGCATTGATTTAGACATAAATAGACATAAATTAGGTGACATTCATCCAAAAGGTGAACTCTTCGATGTCATCTTCTTTCATATCGAGTTCATAATCATTTGATTCGAAGAAATTGATGTGAAATATGTCTTCGAAAGCGGTTCCGTTCAAATTCAAATTCATTTTCATAGATTTCCAGGTCGTTTGTTTCGTCACACGTGACGTATTTGCGACTGAATTCGAGAACTGTATGCGTGGAGTTCTCTGAGGCCAACATTAAATGCCAGTCCTGACTCCTGTCCAGAGACCGAATTGCCGACTCATTCACCCAAAAGTCCTAAACACACCATTTTATTAACTTAATTAAAAGAATTCAGTTTCGTTAATACTTACATTGAAAACAGACAGTCCTCGATCAGTGACCCAACCAATGGCCATGTCCATTTCTTTCAACCTTCCATTCCGTGAAAACCCGAATGCAACCCAACCTTTAATCCTGACTTCAGTCCTGAAAGTTATTTCCTTATTGAGGCCATCGGTTCTCCATTTTAATAAATAGTTGGGATGAAGTAACATCTGACCGGACCACGCCTGATTACCATGGACAAAAGGCTTCGCCTTTTTAAACCAAATTTGGATGAGTCCATTTATTTCTAAACATCTCCAAGTTTTAATTTGAGTCTTTGGCAAATTTGTTCCTGTAAATGTATCTTGTTACTTTCTTGTTTGTTATGGAAAATAAGTTATTTAAATACCTTGGAGTCCCGTCACGTGAATGGAAAGGCCGTCTCCATTGAAAGTCAGGAGACAAAGGATCCAAATAGAGAGCTGTGAACAGCATTGAAGTGATGGCCATATTGTAGTGAATTTCCTATAAAAGGGAATTCAATACTTTTATTATTCAAAACTCAATGGTTTGACAAATTTAACAAAGCAATTGTGCAGGGATGTTATCCTTTTAGGGGGGGGTTAGGAAGGACAGTGAGTCATTTTCAGACCTTTGTAAAATTTAATTGGATTTATGAAGGAACAAGGAATAAAATGATCAATTACAACCGCCATTTTAAAAATAACCTTTTAATTATACCACCTAAGGATTTTACCCTCCGTCTTATTTCTCGGACATTGGCTAACCCTGAATAAAGTAAGTTTCATTTATTATGTTTAACATTCAATACAAGCACTTAAATCAAATAAATTTAGAATAATTTCTATTAAATTTGTTTAAAAATTCAAATTATCGAAATATAAGCTTCTGATAAGTTAATAATACCCCTGATACCCTTTTTGGTAATCTCACAATTAGGGTAAACTTAAAATTAAATGTTCAATAATACAAAAATTAAACAATACTTACATTTGTTTAACTGAATTAAGGGATACGTGGAATGAATTAAAGTCGACTTCAATTAAATTACTAATTCCTTGTCGACCCATCCGGGCACTAATTATATCCAATCAATTATTTTTATAGATGAAAACTTCAATGAAATTTTGAAATGAAATGAAAGTTTCGGTAAGTTACAAAATTTTAAATTTATTTAGGTGTATATTTTTGCCTATTTGTTAAAATAAACCCTTTTTGTAAAATGACTCGATATAATATTTCAATTTTTTAAATTTATGTGACGCCATTTTAACCAAACTTTAATTCAAAGTTAAACTGCAAAATTTGGTGAAACTTTCATGGAAGTTTAGTAAAAAATTTAGCCTTAATTTTTTGAAACTTTCATCACTCGAATCCTTAATTATTTGTTCAAACATTAAGCGCTAAATTCAGTTATTATGTTTAGGTATGGCTAAACTATGGGTGCAAATAATCAGCATAGACCTGTGCAATCCCTGGCTTGAGTACTATTTTCCATTTAGGCCTAAAGCTTAATGGGTGCATTCGTGAAATGCTTAATCTTGACAATGCTTTTTTGCAATAATTTTTCCGAACAATTATATCGCATTGGTTTAACTCAGAGCTGTCTCGAAAAATGTCTAGACTCAACATAATTTATCATGCCCAAATATTACCTGAAACAATTTTACTTTCAAATACAATGTAACAAAATAAATGAGTATGCAAAATCTTTTTCTCAAAATCTAATTAATCAAAATTATTAGATAAACAAGCATTAAAATAGTGACAAAAGGAAAAGTAACAATGAATGTAAATGAATATTTTCAAGTTGATTAAAGAATCTTGTAGGATACAATAAACTACAAGCTATTTTATTAGCCTTTTATGAAAACTGTTAAATGACTTTAAGCTTTGGTCCAAAGAGTGCAAAGTGCCAAGAGTGCCAATTTTTCAATAATAAAGATATTTTCTACTTTTTTGTCTTTTGTTAGATTATCTACTAAACTTGATAATCATTATTCAAACTTGATGTTTCTTTTCCAGTTTTTATATCTGACGGTAGACTTGAAACTCATTCATTAATTTCATTAATTAGAAATAATTTTCAACTTGGCATCATATTGACATTAATGCATAATTTAATTCAGTGATCAGCAAGCTCAATATAGGACATTATGTAATACATTATCACTAAAAATTAGTAAATGTGTGCTCTTATCGAAGTCGTCGTCATTTAATAGGAACCGATACATAACTGAAATAGAGTGACCTAATGTCAAATACCAAGGTATGACATATGTAAATTCAAAAACTTGACAAACCTTCATACTTGGTAGAGAATATCCGGACAAGCTTGATAATATTTTATTCGAAACAAAATTTTATACAATTAAAGGAATTTTTTAAAATTATACTTTTCATTATTCTTAATACTATTTTTCTAACCTAAATATTTAACTTTTAAACTGTAAATTAATGTAAAACATTATTATTATTTATTGACCATCAATTAGGTACTTACCCAATTTTATGGTCAATCAAGGCTAGGACAAATTGTTACCAACCATTATTTTGATAACCAATATCTTGATATTTTTTGCTAATGATATGCCAAAATTGACATAGGTTAAATTTTTAAATTACTTTCTAATGAAATTTATATTTTTAAAAATATATTTTTTAAATTTGCCAATTTTATTCTTGTTCAATTATCTCCACACTTGAATAATATAAATAATTATTTATAAAATTTCTTTATTTATCAAAATATTCAATTTATTTATGACTGAAAAGGCAATAAATAACTCAATTAATAATAATATTAGAAATTGAATCTAGGGTTTAATTTTTAAATTCAAATAAATACAAATATAAGTTAGATAGGAATTTCAGTCATGTCAGTCCGTTATAGATAACTTGGTCAGTCTTCTAGTAGCCTTTGAGTAAATCGCTCAGGGAAATATACTGATAGCCTGAGCTCTCATCTGAACTCTTTGAGGGACCGTTTGAGAGGTAAGTATAGCTTCGGGTGGACTGGAAATTAATGCAAAATTAATATTTGACTCGATTAATGTCTTGAACACATACCGGCTCTGAATAAGATTGCTCCTTGTACAGTCTTGGTTCACTGTTGTATTTGGAGCTCTCCTCCAACAATTTGTATATTACTTGGTCATTCTTGTTGTCCTCATCTCGAGAGGACTGTCTGTATTTTGAGTTGTCATTTGATTTCTTGTAGTTATCTTGCTCATTCTGGCCATAATCACTGCGAGAGTTCTGTCTGTATTTGGAGTTGTCCTCCAACAACTTGTAAAGAACTTGCTGATTCTTGTCGTCTTCATCCCGAGAGGACTGTTTATACCCGGAATTGTCCTCTGATTTGTACTCATCGCGAGAGGACTGTCTGTATTTGTATTCCTCTTCTGATTTCTTGTAACTTCTGGGCTCTTCCTTGTATTCAACTTTAGGTGCGTCCGATTCGATCTTCACATCAGCCGAATCTGCAAGTTCATATTTTTGTTTATAAATATATTTCGTAACTTTAATAGTTTTATACTACAATACCTTCGTCAGAAGTACCAGGCTCGTTGGTCTTGATGACAGCTCGGAAACCGTTCTTGTCGGCAATATATTCGACCTTTCGGTAGATTCCGTGTCCATCGGTATAACCATAGCTTCCTATTTGTCCAAATAATTAAATGTTATCGTGATACTTTTGAAAATATAAAATTGTTGATGACCAGACCTCTCTTGTTTCCATGAGCATCGCCCTCTTCCTTTTGCTGGATAGTTGATCCGTGGTCTAAACAAATAAAACATTAGATGTTTAATTGAGTCTATAATAGGTTCAGACTCACGATCCTGGATGTCATATCCAAATTTGTAGGGTTGAGGCTGGTAGTGCTGTCAATTTGAGTCAGATATTTTTTAAATAACACAAAAAACTAGCACAATCAATTAATCAATTAGCCAGTTAATCAATTTTGATCAGAAATTAAAGTCAAAATAGTTGTCCAATAATTTTTAGTCATTTATTTCAATAATTTTTTTCTCAATCATTTGGATTAGAAATAAAACTTATAATTTATTTCTATATTTCCTGTAATCTGAATATCAGTTGAAAGTTAATTGAATTTTAAAAATTTAAACTTAATAAACATGCAATAACTTTCTAATCGAGAGTTCTTAACAGGTCATTTGTTATTTAATAGTCTAATTATTAAATTGGATCATTTTAATAAAATAGTTTTGCATGATCCATATTTTAATGATAAACATTTTATTAGAATTGAAATATCCCTTTTTTCGATAATATTTTGACCAAGAAAAGTTTATTAAGATTGTTATTAACTTGCATAAGATTGTTATTTAATTCAAGTAAATTCTCAAAATAAATGCTTAACTGACCTCTTCAATTTTACCCTTTTCACTATCGCCATAGCCACCATATTGAGCAAGAGCCAAAGGCACAAAAGCCAACAATAAGATCTAGAATATTTTTGACAAAAAGAACTTTGAGTTTTTAATAAAGAATTTCGAACGAAGAATAATCCAAAGGCACAGCACTTTATCAAGCACATTAATATTTAATAAAACGTTCTAATCAATCGAGTGAGAGTTAGATTACCTGAATCATTTTAAATGACTTTTTGTTTAGTTGTTTAACTTTCAACAGAACCAAATTGAATGACTCTTTCAAAAAATGTTTCGCTTTTATATACTTTATCAGGGATTGACTGCACACCATATTTGTCGACCCAGTCGTCCAGTGATCTACCGAATTGGGGTCAGTCTCTAAAATATTCTTGGGAGTGGCCGGATCGATTTGCTCCAGGACTGGGAGCGACTATCAATTTCTATTCAATACATTTTTCGTCAATAAGTCTCTAATTTTTAATAATTGAGACAAAATTCCAACCGTTTTCTTGTTTCCGACCTTTGATTTGAATTAAGATCTTTTTCTTTTGTAAGTTCAATATCAAGCAGGTGAAAATTGTATGATGTATGCAGGGTGGTATTAGCTAGAAAACTAGTTCCTTGCGTTCATAAATTGATTTTTTGTTTTTTGACCAGGTAAATTATAGATCAAGAAAATTAAACAGTAATAAAAATGTGTTTGAAAAGGAAAGGCTTAAATTTGACAAAATCATATTAAAATTTATTTAAATCAACCAAAATTATTCATAAACAATCTAGTTCAATAATTATTTTTGAGCATTGCAGAGGTGTTCTGAAGTCATTAAATTTAATCTGACCATTGCAATCAATATTGTCAATACACATGACAAACAGTCCAATCACTTGTGGTCGTGGTTGCTGTGCCAGAAGCAAGATCAATAATTTGCATTCGATAAAATACTTTAACAATTTCAATATAATAAAATAACGCATTTTTATTTATTATTTTTTTTTTTATTGAACCTGTTTAAATTGTTTTTGATCTTAACTATTTTCTTTAAGAAACTGTAATTAAAATCATTTTTAAAAATTTTATATTAGCTGTTAATTTAAAAATTAGAATAATGCTTAATTAGCCCATATATTTATAAACTAACCAATGTAATAAACATTATTGTCAGAAACAATTCAGATTTATTTTTTGAGTCATAAGTCATTTAGTGAAATAAGCTATTATCTAGCTCAAAATTTTCTTTTTTACCAAAACAATTAAGTCATAAAATAAAAGTTTTATGGAATTTAAATTTCTTTTTAGAAAAAAATCCTTTTCTAAAAAAAGTGTATTGACCCAGTACAATCAAAAATTGAATTCGGATTTGCAAACAATTAATTAATTTGTTTATTAAAAGTTCTTAATTTCCAACAAGGGAGTTTTTTAAAAAACAAATAAATTATAAAATATTTCATTTTATGAGTGTATGAGTAGAAACACAATAAATAAGAATAATTTACAAAACATTTATAATAATGTCAGTCATTGTCTTGTCTTTAGTCCAGTCCTCAGTTTTCTTGTCTTTAATAGCCTCGGGAGTAGATCTTCAGTGGTCTGGATTCGCTATTGCCGTAACTATCGCCATAAGAGGGTTGACCGTATCCGGAGCTCTCATATGACTTGTAAAGTCTGGGCTCTTCCTTGTATTCAACTTTAGGTGCGTCCGATTCGATCTTCACATCAGCGGGATCTGCAAGTTAATATATTTTTAAAAAATACTGTTAGAGTATTTAAGCTTCATAATTTTTCATTACCCTCATCGGCGGTACCAGGCTCATTGGTCTTGATGACAGCTCGGAAACCGTTCTTGTCGGCCACATATTCAACCTTTCGTGCAACTCCATGTCCATCGGTATAGCTATAGCTTCCTATTTGTTCGTGTAATTAAATATAAGCTTGGTGCTTTTGAAAAATATCAAATTTAAAATGATCAGACCTCTCTTGTTTCCGTTTTTGTCACCCTCCTCACTTTGTTGAATGTTTGATCCATAACCTAATTTGAGTAAATCATAATAGCTGGCTCAATAATTGCAAATGTCAAACTTACTATCATTGATGTCATATCCGAATTTGTAGGGCTGGGGCGGGTAGCTCTGTTGAATATGAACAAGTTAATTAGCAATTTTAAAAGGGCAACTTTAGCTATACATTAAACTTATTGAATTAAGTCTGAAATTAAAACTTAATTATTTGTGAAATATTTTTTTGTTAATTCGTTCAAATATTTCTCAATCGATTCGCTTAAAGATAAGAATTATTTCATTGATTTCCTGGATTATTGAATATCGATCAATACTTTAATATTTAATAGCTGAACAAGGCCAGAAAGTTTAACAGTTCGGCATAAATTATTCTTATGAAATAATATTTGAACAAGCTTAGGATTTCTAATATGAATTGATTACTCTGTAATTAGCGTTATTAATTGCATGTTAATTCATGTAATTTGCTATATAATTTTGCAAATCAAGTGTTAATATTTAAACCAGGTCATTAAATTCACTGTGAATATTTCCCCTGAAAATATTTTTACATATTTTTGGCAATGGATCTTGCACATAGCTTAAATTCCACAATAAATAAATTACTTGTTGCTTCAAACATTTCTATGTAAGAGAGAGCTAGCACAAATACTGACCTCTTCGATTTTTCCATAGCCATTGTTACCATAGCCGTTGTCACCATAACCGCCGTATTGAGCCATAGCCAAGGGCAAGATAGCCAACAAAAGGATCTAGACAATTTTTAAACAAGATCATTAAAAAATTGGTTGTATGAGAAAAAGACAGAAAACTTGATCAAAACTTTCCAAGCTCTAATAAAACGTTGCTTATTCAATCGAAACGAAAGTAAAAACAAAATTACCTGAATCATTTTAGTTGATTTCTGATAGAAGTCTTACTTTTTCGAATGAGAAAGAATTGAATGATTTTTTAAATAAAAATAATCCAGCTTTTATATACATCTGAGACAATCGATTATAAGCTAGAGCACCGCCTTATTTGTCAATATCCTCTGGTCAAGTAATTTGAGGTCAGCCTCAAACGAACTATTAGCTATGCTAAATGAGTGGGGCGCTTTCATCACTTATTTTAATCATTTTTCGATTACCATGAACCCTTTAATTTTTTATTTCTTATTAATTCTAAATAGTTGATCTTATTTGATATAAAAATTCCCAATTATTTTCTTTTTCAGATAACCTTTGATATAATTTTAGATTAGGCAAGCTCGATTTCACGGCTTTCAATAACCAGAGGTGTGCGCTCCAAGGGCTCTGACATAATATATAGTCTATCCTCTAGTTTAGTTACTTTTTGATAAGCATATTAGAAATAACTCCTATACAGTCTATCCTATTTTAAATATTTGGTGGCACACCCGATAGCTGTTCCTCCATGTGCCTTATCGGGATTTTTGTTCTAATTCTGGGTAAACTAACTTTAATTCCAATCTATTGGAGTTGCAAAACTAGGTCTATCACCTCCGGATTTTCTTAAATTCGGGTTTTTATCGAGGATAGACTGTAGCCAAAACAATAACAATAAATTATTCTCTATGAGAGCTGAGAATTCTCTGGTTTTCACAAGTATTTTGAATTGAGCAAATACAAATTAAGTTTATTTAAATTTAATTATGAAATAAACAGGTAATTACCAACTAACGGAATGTAAACAAGCTATTTTTTTATAATTCAAATTATTGATTAAGGTCAAGTTTGAGCTGTTGGCAATACCTTGTTTCCGTTTTGAGAATGTTATTTAAATAAACTAATTGTTATCGAATATTTCCACTTCTTATCTTGATAAAAATTCATTTTTCTTTAATTGTATGCTAAGTATAAAATAACATTGTTCCAATTTGGAACAGTTGAAAGCTGTAGGCTTTAAGTGTGCCAGAGTAAATGTTTTAAAATAAGCCAAGTGCAAAAAAAATGCTAATTTCTTCAAATAACAAGTGTTAAACACGGACCTTTTGAAGCTGGACCTTGCTCCATTCCCATTAGCAGAACTGTCATTCTTTTTTGTAAGCGTGACCCTACACAGACAATTTAGCCTGAATGTAAACTTGATAAATTTTTGTTTCAATTGAAATTTAACTATCTATAGATAAATATCTATTTAAAAGTTTTCAAATACTCTAATTAATTGATTGAAGTAATTAATAATATTTAGTGAAATGAAGAAAAAAATGTTTAATCAATTTTTAAGCCCTAGATTCAAACGAATTTAAGTTAAAAATTAGTTTTTCCTTGTTCAAATGTTGAAAAATCATTTCTTATCATATAAATAACTCGTAAATCATTTTTTAATGACATCTAGGCCTTTCAATTTAGTTCATACTATTAAGATAACTCAAATTTACTGACCCAAGATCACAAAAGGCTATATCAAAGGTGATATTATTAAGTAATAGTATATCCTTACATCTTGATACATAAAATTATACCAACTTTATTTTGGGAGAAGGTGACTTGCTTAAAATATTCAAGATTCCTTGTACTGCAATTAAATGGTATTCAATGTTAATTCAATACTTTCTAGGGTTCTAGGAATGATCTAGGAATGTTCTTTAAATATCTTATAATATTTTCCGAGGTGTTTTGGTAGGTGTGTTGATTCGAAGTCGGTTTTTTGTATACATAAAATAAAAAAACAAGTCTATATTTAGGAAACATTTTCCGGGAGCTAAATATTTCATGATAAATTGAAAAATAATTCCGGACTTTAAAACAAGGAGAATCCTAGCCAATCAAATTGATTCACTCAATTTAAACCGTAGTACCTAGTAAAGATGCATAAGATATATGAGTAAGGAAATGATAGACATAAAATTTTGCTTTCAATTTATTTATTTATTGATTATAAGTCTAGAATCACAATAATAGTCATAAATACAAACTATACAATAGTTTATGTCTATGAGTGGAAACGCAATAAATAATAATAACTTATAATAATATCTAAGTGTCTGTCAGTCTGCGGTCGATACTCGGTCTAATAGCCTCGGGAGTAGTACATCACTGGTCTGGATTCGCTCTTGCCATAACTGTCGGATGAGGACTGTCTGTATTTGGATTCCTCCTGGGATTTGTAACGTCTGGGCTCTTCCTTGTATTCAACTTTTGGGGCATTTGATTCGATCTTCACATCAGCGGGATCTGCAAGATTAATCATCAGATTTTTCAGCTTCCAAGAAGCCCTAAAAGGTTTGTGGTACCTTCATCGGAAGTTCCAGGCTCGTTGGTCTTGATGACAGCACGGAAACCGTTTTTGTCGGCCACATAGTCGACTTGTCGGTAGATTCCGTGTCCATCGGTATAACCGTAGCTTCCTATTTGTCCGAATAATTAAATATAAACTTGCTGCCTTTTGTAATTAAAAATTTTAAATCATCAGACCTCTCTTGTTTCCGTGGGAGTCACCCTCCTCCTTTTGTTGAAGAGTTGATCCATAGTCTAGTTAAATAGTTAATTATTTTCAGGCCCTTAATATAGCAAGAGCTACTCACGATCATTGATGTCATAACCGAACTTATAGGGCTGGGGCTGGTAGTGCTGTCAAATATGAACAAGTTAATTAATAGGGCGAGCTTGGCAACACCTTTAACTAAACGATTTTTAAAGACTAAAGAGTTTTGGCATTATTTTTGTTCTTTTTCTAACAAATATTTCCTTCTTTTTCTTGAATCGATTCGGTTAGAGATTAGAATCAATTTCTAATTCATTGATATTTCCTGGATTAAATTGCTTAATAAATATTTTTTTTATCAAAGTGTTGAATATTTTTTCAATCAATATTAAGTAAATTTAGTATCTAACACATTTAACACATGCAATATTACCTTTTAATGACAGTTATTAATTCCAGGTTAATTACATGTAATTCGATTTTTATTTTCTTACAAGAATATACATATATATTGATTTATATTATATGTATCACAGCTCTCACGAAAGCCATTCACACCTCCAGCACTTTTTATTTATTTTTGCTTAAAGATAGGCCCTTGCAATTTATTTTCACTTTTTTCTAGCATTCCTGATATTAAGCAATTAATTACTTGCAAAAATAAAATTCAGCAAATAATCAATAATAAAAACTTATCTGCTGCTATTAAATATAACGAACTAGATTGAATTGATTGAAAATATTTTATAAAAGAAAAAGTTAATTGAAATGAGTTTTTAAATGACAAAATTTTAGTCAAAAGTATCTAGTGAATTTTGTAAGCTTAAGCACCAATTTTGATCTTACCATGACATTTTGTTACATAATCCCAGTAAATAATACTTAAAATTAATTCTAATAAATAAAAACACTCTTGTTGATCATCAAAAATAACATTTTCTAAGGATTTTGCTCAATAAATTGAAATAGATATTTTTTTTAAACTAAAGCAAAATATTTTATAACGGATTGACAAAGTTTAAAAAAAACTGACCTCTTCGATTTTACCATAACCATTGTCGTTACCATATCCGCCATTACCGTATTGGGCAAAAGCCAAAGGCAAAAGAGCCAACAAAAGGATCTAGAATATATTTAAACAAAAAAAACTTTTATTTAATGGCAAAAGCATTTTGACCGCAGAAATAATCCAAAAGCACAGCACATGTTCAAGCATATGATACTAGCATTTAATAAAAAAAAACTTTCTATTCCATCAAGCGAAAGTTAAATTACCTGAATCATGTTTGCTTATTGATATGAAACTTAACACTTTCAATAGAAAGAATTGAATGAACTTTTTTAAAAAATATTTACTTGTTTATATACTAATTGACTGGCAGGTAGGAAAGCACACCTTAATTGTGAGGATAGCAAACGCCAGTGGTCTACCCAATTGGGGTCAGCCGCTAAACATGTTGGGAGCGGTTTATTAGATTGCTCGGGGATTGGGTGCGACCTATTAGTGGCCGACTGCCACCACTTCTCTTTTCTGATCACTTTCACTCTCTTAACTCTTTTTGCTTTTTCTGTTAAATTTTCTGCTCAAATAATTCATATTAATTCGGATGACCTTTGATAAAATTCCAGATTCCAATTTAAAATTCCAGCTGAGCTTTTAGCTAGGAAGTCCATACTGTTTTCGGTGGGGGGAAAAACTTGATTGATATGCCTATTAATGTTATCGCGAAATCGATCTTGATTTATATCTAATTCAATTAAAATTAAATCATTCCGTATTGAAATATTTTCTCTGATAGAGTTGTTATTCTAATGATTGCTCATGCTAATAAAATTTTCTACTGTCAACATTTTAATATTACTCTTGCATAATTTTTGCATAAGTCCTATTTTATTGTTGTGATCAATTTTAATGAAAAATTGATTCTGATCATTTTTTAACAAAATAAAAAATAAACAATTTAACACTGAATTAAAGTTACTTTCCATTTGAGGAGAATGGTCAATTTTTAAACTATAGAAAATTCTTAGGATTTTTTGACCATGTAAATTTCAATTAAAATACAGTCTATGATTACCATAAGGCGGCTGTGGCGCATGTTTCACCCACTCGAATAAAAATTAAAT
>JAQIWP010001999.1:0-12480 GCA_034695525.1 Euzetes globulus
GTTTGAAAAATTTGTCCCATAAAAACGTAGAGAAACTGATTCCACCTCAAAAATTGTCATTTTTAGTTTTGGCGGCTAAAAAATCGGCAATTTGTTCAATTATTTAATTTAATTTAAGAAATCAAAATGTGGCTCAATTGCGTTAATTAAAGCTTTAAATTTCCGGGAATAAGCGTATTTAAGAACAAAATGGCGAAAAATGGGTGTTTCCGGTCGCCATTTCCATCAGCCATTTTTGAAATATCCCTACTACCCTCTATAGATTTTGGTCTGAACATGAGTCATTATCCCCCTTAGGGTCACGGACCTTGAACACACCTGGTTCTCATTAAAAAAATGATCCAGCTTATAATCTATTAGGTATAACTTCGATTGAAAAACTTTGATTCTCAATGGTATTTTTAGATTAAAGCAACCAAATTAAACTTTTTAGAATTGTCAAGAGCATTCATCAATCACTTTTGCTCACGAAATCAAAACAGTTTTGGTCAATTAAAAAAAGCCGCAATTAAAGTAAACTTTCTTCAAACCAATTTAAAATGCGAACAATTATTTTTAACTTCTATTTCAATTAAAGTCAATTTGTTTATTCAATATAATTAGAAGAAAATATTGTTTACTTTGAGTTTTTTGTTAAAGTTTTAAAAGAAAAAAAATCAAAACTTATACAAAATGCAAAAGCAATTTAAATGAAAAGACATTAAACACAAAAAATAAACAATTTAATTGAATTTAATGAGACTTACTCCTAAATAATCAATTTTAAACTATTTGTAGTGAATTCGATGCATTAGTATAATGGCCGAAAGGTCATTATTTTAAATAAAATTCCTTGTTAATTTCGATAAATATGTAAATTTCCGTTTGGTTTTGGTCGTAACGGTAGTGATAAATGCATTAAACCTTGACTTTCGTTAGACTCGACTGATTTGCATATTAACCACAATCTGTTTGAATATTTTGCCGTCAGATATGAACAAACAATGAACTCAAACATTAAAACATTTGCTAGAATGTAGTCATTTGTTCTTTTTGTCAGTACGACAGTAGTCATGTCTTAGAATTAAGTACTACACCAATGGTGACAATCAGAAGTGATCGTAAACTTGAATTAGTTGTCAAATAGACTCATTTAAAGGAATTTTGTTGAGACAAACTTATGTCTATTAGTTTGCAAACTTCAACTAAATCTTATCTGTTATTCGAAGAGAAGGTCAAAAGAAGGGCCAAAATTTATTAAGACATGAATCTATTGAAATATCTATTTCTTCTCATTATTGCGACGTCCGATACTCTAAGCCAACAATTGGGGCCATTCGTTGAGATCCTGTAAGTGTTCACAGAATATCTTATTTCAAGACTTATTGACAGCAATTTTGTTTTAGCCGTAAGAGTAGGACGAGTCGAAACACTAACTGGAAAATGGATGAGATTCTGCCCTCTGATTATAACTATTTAGTGTCGCCCACTGTCAATAATACAGCCGTCGATGTTTCTGTGGCCGTCTCTATACTCTCATTCAGATCAATCAAAGAAAAGACATTGGTAATATTGAATTTATATTTATTTCTTCATTAATCTACCGATAAAACGACTTATTATTCTAGTTTTTTGCTCAAAACTTGTTTAAATGCATTTAAATGACAATTAGTCCAATTTATGGCTGTCCATAATGACAGTCCATTTATGTGAAAGCATTGCGCAACTAATTCACACAAAAACTATAATTTAAATCAAAATTGGTTCATATTTTATCTGTTCTTTCAATTAAACTAACAATTCCTTTACTCCAATGAACTCTTTTTCGAAATATATTTCGAATTAAATTAAATCAATTAATTGTTCCGGCTTATAATTTAATGGACATTTAATAATCAATTATTGAAATTATTTGAAAATTAACAAATTTATAATTTAATGTTGTTTTCAGTCATTCGCAGTCGAGGTCTTCTTCCATCAGTACTGGACTGACCACAGATTGCTGTCACCGTCAGGTCTCGAGCCGAAGACCAAGCTTCGTTTAGACAGATCTTGGAAGGATAAGCTTTGGACACCTGACACCTATTTTAGAAATGCGATCGACGGTTCTGTTTCCAATATAATCGACCCGATCCTATACTTCAGAATTGATAATCAGACCAAAGTGTTTATGGCCGTCAAACTGACCCTCGAGTTCAGTTGTGACATGAATTTCGTTAAATATCCCTTCGATACGCAAAAATGTAGTTTTGAATTATCGAGTCGTAAGTCACTTAATTCGTGTTTTGTTTTCTAAAAACTAATTTAGTTTTTTTTTGGGAAAATCACTTCTGATATCTGTATTCCTGGTAACAAAAATAGATGAGCTTAAGAAAAAAAGATGAAAATCAATACTAATTTCAAAGATAGAGTCAGTATTCATCCCAAAGGCAATAAATAAAAGTTGTGTTCATCCGGAACAATTATTCTTGAATCGACTCATGACTTTATGAACACAAGAATTGTTTCAGAAATATAATCAAAAAATAACTTATGAAAAATGATAGGAAATGTGTTTCGCTGAAAATTGAAAGTCTCTCTAATTAATCAAATGGCTTGAATTGAGTCGATTCTGATTCTATGAATAAAAGATTCCAAAAGAGGTGTTTCTAAAACCTATTTGATAAATGGATCCTTCAAGTTTCTCCGACGATTTCAGATCTCTTCACAATCTAAAGTCCCAATCAAAGTGATTGTTCAAGTCTTCAACTTTAACTAACTTTAATTGACTACAAGATGACTCCAATTTATATTTATCATTTTTTAATCCTAGTCTCCAATTCAATTGAAATTCTCACATATAAATGGAAAAAATTTCACATAACCAAGCATATTTATCTGCCTCAATTCGAAATATCTAATGTTTCGGTGCAAAACTGCGTTAAAATCTACGAAGATGTGGGTGAGTCTCCTTTCTTAAATATTCCAACTTTTCATTCAGCGTTTTAATTAAAAAAAGATTTAACGCTTCAAATCACTCATCATTTGTATTGTATTCCAGATATTAATAAGTCTAATAAGACGTTAGACTTAGTCTTGTTTTTAATAAATATTCAGTTTCCACATAACATAACATACTTTGGAAATGAAAGGAATTTAAATTGAACTCTGAATAAAACTGAGCCTTACATTATGTTATCAATAATTTTAATACTTTAAAAACTAAGTTTTTTTTGAATGAAAAGTTCTTTCACTTAGAAATCCGACTAAAATTTCAATTCAAATGAAAGCTATTTTTTATTTTTTTTACTTCACTTCCGGCGAAATACGGTTTCAATATTAATAGTCATTGAATTTCTCTTATTTCCAAAAAATGATTCTCTATTTCATTGCATAATCAATGTTAGAGTCAGGATATGCCTAAAGAAATATTTGTTTGTGTAAAGTTCTAATTCTGTAGACTTTATTCAGACCATACACTGATTTGAGTTAACTTTTATTCGATTTTTGATTTTTTAATAAAAAAAATTGACAAATGATTGAATTCAATATTTGAATAAAAATAGTGTATTATTCCTCGCTTTTTAGAGCATCATTTCAATAAATATTTATTTAAGAACTGAATGAAAGCCGAATCCAATAGAAAGTGAAATGTTTTGACTGGATCGTCTATATTTACCCATTCTTTATATTCAAGAACTGTTTTGTTGTATTTCAGGAACGTTTTCATGTTTGAGAGCAAGCCTTACACTGAAGCGAAACGTCGGGAACTTCATAATAAAGAGATATATTCCCAGCTTTTTGATAGTTGTTCTGACATTTCTGGGATTCTGGATACCGACAGCAGCCTATCCGGCCAGAGTTGGCCTCACAATCACAGCTCTATTGGCACTAATATCACAACAATCCCAGGAAGACCTGAACGTGTCGTACATCTATGCGATGAGTGTTTGGATGTTTTTATGCATAACCTTTGTTTTCGCCACTTTAGTCGAGTTCTCATTTGCTATTTGTGTGACTCAAAACTCTATTAATAATTCGGATGACAATCAAAACGATGAAATCAAAAGAGTAAACAATCAAAAGAAAAATAGTTTAACAAAACTAATGAATTTCATTACAAAATCCAATTCACGAAACAACTCCATTGATATGTATTCCAGAATCGCTTTTCCAGTTTTATATTTAATTGTTATTTTAATCTATATAATCGTTTACGTCTATTAACTAATTTTGTAACATGTTGATTTTAATCCACCTATTTATAAAGAGGATTGACTAACGAATGGGGTAATTCTACCCCCTAAGACCTAACTGCCAAACATAACTCGATTAATAGAGAAGTCGATTAATGTGTTGTAGAATTTGAATAAATAAAATTTATCCTAGATTTCTTTTGAATTTTTGCATTAAGTGGTCTTAAAGTCACAAATTTAAATTAATTAGTTAAGTAAGTACATTGATTCAAACAAATTCGTGCATGCTGAATCGTTAAAGTTATAAAATCGCATTTGAAATCGTAAAAGATTTAGAATCATTCTTATTTAAAAGAAACATTGTTAATAAATGGCTAAAAATCAGTCTATTAGTAATGCAAATTTTTAAACACCATCAATCGACTTAAGATGCTCCACAACATTGATAGAAGAGTAAACTTTCTGTTTCTGTTCATTTCTGCAGTAGAGGTCATAAAACTTTTTGAAATAAATAATTGAGAAACAAGACATTGATTCTCACTAATTAAAGTTCAAAAAATCAATTTACCATTGTTAGAAAGTTATATTAACGGAAATTGAGTTTTATGTAAATTTTTATTTCAAATATAAATGACACCAAATATACTAAGTTTATCACTTTCTAACCTTTACCATTCGATTAAGCATGTTTAGTTTATTAATCAGATTCGATGTGCCTGTTGATCATTTTTACAGTTTAATTTTTGACTTTAAAACTCTATTGTACGAAAATGCACGGGAACTGGGACAATTGCTTATGGTTTCATGAAAAAATCTATCGATCACCGCCTATTCTAACTTTGGATCTTAGGAGGCACAAATTAGTCAGCCCCTTTCTTTCTTTTTGGAGATTATAATTTCATCTTCAATTAACTTCGAGTTTCTAAAGCTTTTTCATTAATTTTCAAATTGTTTTATCATTAAATTGAATTATAAATGCATTTAGTGTAATTTCATCTAGTTTATCTGATTTACTTCACGGTCAGGTGGTGCTTTCTTCTGCTAGTTTGTTGGCTATTAATCAGGGATTGCAAGGGAGATTTCCTGAATTATTCCCTAGTTTTGAAAATTGGCTCTAGGGGATACCATATCAAGCATAAGGCTGGCGTCCTTTTTAATGGCGGCCAAAAAATCGGCAATTTTGTTTCTTATTTTGAGAAATTTAGCCTTGCAACTTGTGTAATAGATTAATTGTGGCTTAGTTAAGAACAAAATGGGATTTTCCATTTTGAAAATATCCACTCCCTACATTCCTCTAAGTTTTGGCCTGAAAATGAGTCAATATCGTCTCCCTATATCCCCCCTAGGGTCACAGACCTTGCACATCCCTGCCATTAATTTTTTATTGAATTAGATATTTATATTTAATCCAATAAAGTTTTATTGGATTTCCAGAAGAAGAGCATAAAATGAATGAAAACATTACTTCATTAATGAGATCACTGTTTGAGTGAAAGTTGAATAAAGTTTTGTGTGAAATACAGTTATTAAAGGAAACGTCTCTACAATAGTTGAATGTCTGCCAAATGTTTAATTACAAAAAAAGGTTCAAATCCTTTGACTTCAAATTCTTATCAATTAAATGGTATCAATCTTATTTTGTGACATATTTTCATTTTGAAGAATTCTTCGCGAAAGTACTAAATTCACATAAAAATTTCAAACAAGTGTTGAATCATTTCTGTTTTGGATATTAAGTTTTGAACAAAAGTATAGATTCAAGAATTATATCAATTCTTCCAATCATTTGGCTTATGAACAATAAACGAGTTTTTTATTCAAATTTCGAAACAAAGAACCCAAACATCGGTTATCCTCTGTTTGACACTTCAGATGCGTTTTCACACTTCATATCAGGCGAACAAACGAATACCGAAATTCTCTGAATAAATGTGTATTAATAGCAATGGCTTTCGTACTGTTTCATGGCATTGGGTAAACACTACATTTCGTTTACCTCTCAATTCTCATAACATTTCTCTGCAGACAATTCAATGACTGGAACATTCAAAATATTCTCAAATGAGTGAAAATTCTATGCTTTGTTTTAAGGGTTCAAAAGCCCGGATTAAAACTTATTTTTGAATGACTTCTTATAAATGCAATTCTGCAGTAAGTAAGTCTACTTTGTTTTCAAATCGCATTATTCCTGTGCCACGATCAATTTTGGAGTTCACTTCATTTGAATTTTAAAAATTTGATAAAATAGGATCAGAATTGATTTTCCTTTACATATTTTCCCACAGAATTTCAAAATTAAGTGCTTTTAAAATAATTTTATCGAAAAAAATAGTTTAAAGCTTTCATTATTCTCTTTAAATATTTCCATTAATTTTCAGTGCTATTGATTTTTTTCCTGCAAACACAACCGTTCTTATGCTTGGAATTCAGCTCAACAAAAATTCCAAGCCAACGTTAACAAGATTAATACCAATTGAACCAAAAGAAAACAATTAAATTTTGAACGCTTTTCAACGAAAAATATGCCAAAATTCATGATTTTGACATCTGTTTAATATAATTAATAGCATTTTGCTAATGAAGTTTTAAATGTTCTTCAAATTGATTTTCGGATAAGCGATTACTTATTGTGATTTTGTGAGTCACTTAAAACTGACTTTTTATTTTTGTCTTTCAAGAACTGACTTCGAAAAAACAAATATAAAAAGACGTCTTCTGGAGAAATAAACTAAAAATATTATAAATTAGTTCAATAGTTTGGTTCGGGATAACATTTTTTGGCTAACATTCAAACGAACGATTCGTTTATTAGGATTTGTCTTCAGATTATAATTTCATTAACTCTTGAAGTGATTTCCAGAGTAAGTAAAAAAGGCTTTAATTTATCCACTAATTGTCAACTTTGTATTATTTATTTGATCCGTCCCTTCATTACTACTCATTTCATTACTCATTAACTCTTATTTGCAATCATTTGGGTTAATAATAGATATAATATTTACATTATTCATAAATAGATTTTTGTTTTTTTCCTTTTCTCTATTAGAATGATATCGAATTCGGGGGTTTAATAGAAAAATGGGGCTTATTTAGAATGTACCCTCTTTTGTATCATTTTTGTTTTGCTTTTTACATTCAACTATCTCGATAAAATGTAATCCTATCTCGCTCTTATTATATGCTGTTCTCATATATTTTTGAAGTAGCTTGGTTAAAATCAAGCTGATAGAGATTTACGTTCTCATATAACTGTTTTGAATGACTTTGGGTATCACTCATATGCTTTTAAACTGGCTTAAGAGTGGTTTTCAAGAAGGTTTGAAATAATCTACTTTCAAGCCGTTTGAACCTTTTCATATACTTTTTCGAGTTGGTTAAGTTTAAACCAAGCGGCTTGTATCATATATGAGAACGACATATTACTCTCATTTTCCTTTACCTGATGAGTCTGTTATTGATTACAGCTTTCAATAAAATGATTATCAAATTCTGGGTTAACATCACTTCTCTAATAACTCTATTGATTTCATCTCTTTTTGAATGTTCTGTCATAAAGTGAGTCATTATAAGTGTGTTTACAGCAAATTGAATGTCAAAAATATGTTCTTCTCTAAAGCAATGGGAATCGAGTTTACGACTCAATTCTACCGAATAATTATGACCCGACTATTCCACCGAAATTTGATGGCAAGTCTTAGTGACATAAAAGTTTTTAAGTTGATCATTTTTCGTCTGATTGAACAGACAAAGCGGTTCGAGTGGATGTCTCTGTCTTTGTTCTCAATATACGATCGATAAAAGAGACGGAACTTGTAATCAGTTATTTTCTGATTGAGACATATATTAATTCATAGAACTGATGACAAACTGCTATTTAATTGCAGACATATGTGGTCGACATCTTCTATCACCAGTACTGGAATGACTACAGACTGGAATCCAACGCAACACATAATCTGGTTTTAGACAGTAGTTGGAAAACAAAGCTCTGGATTCCAGATTCTTACTTCAAGAATGCACTGGACGGACACGTGCCTCACATTATATTTCCGACTCAATATTTTGTTATCTCTAACAAAACAAGAGTTTTCATGGCCTCCAGGTCCTCAAATTCTTTTATACTTATTCCAAAGAATTTTTAGAAACTATTATCGATAAGCTTTCAATTGATCTTAAATTTTGATTTAAGCTTTCAATTGTTAATAAATAGTTTTATTTTTCCAGGATATCTTTACAGTTGAGCTGTGAAATGGAGTTTTCTAGGTTTCCGCACGACTCCCAGGAATGTTTTATCGACATAATGTCACGTAAGGCCATCAAAACTATAAAATAAGTTTTTTTAGTGAAGAAGTTGAATGAATTCCCACTTTAATGAACACTTAATACATTAATGATATTGTGTTGAATCACGAAACAGTGTCTCAATGCACCGATTCTGTGCTCTTGTTCTGGAAAGTCTTTTCACTGACTCAACGCCTACACATGTGAGCTATCGATTCAGTTTTCATTACTTTTTCCATCAATTAATTATAAAATCTATTTCTTTAGGACTCAGTTCTACGTTACGAACTATTCCAGTGAAAGTTCAACCAAAAAATATGACATTGGTATTCATTTCACAAAACAAAAACAAAAAAAATTGCCTTGATCAATAAAATACTTGCTTTTTACCATTTAAGGTCAGTTTTCGTTACTCAGAGGTCGAATAGTGCTGACCCGCCAATTGGGACTTTATATACTCAAAAATTATATTCCGAGTACTTTAATAGTGATCATGTCATTTGTCGGATTCTGGATTCCTATATCTGCCTACCCTGCGAGAGTGGCACTGGTGAGTACAGTTTGCACTCAAATGTAATACAATAGTTTGCATGGATCCGTTGAATTTCAATTGAAAGCCAAATTGTTGACTAAGAGTTTAAGAATAATTTGTGACTTATCGCGGAAATGATCTGAAATGAGAAACACTTATAACTGAAATCAAACGATCCATCAAATCAGGTGATAACAGCTCTGTTGGCTCTGATCACTCAACAGTACCAATACACTCAAGTGGAAGTCTCGTATGTAATAGCACTGAACGTTTGGATGATTATCTGCATCGCATTCGTTTTCTTGGGTCTCATTGAATACGCCATCGCTATTACATATCACGACAACATCGCTGCAAAGGCTGCCAAAGCCCGACAAACCAGGACTGAAAACCACACTTCTGTGAGCATTTCAGACATTCTCACATTTCTTCAATTAAATGGTTGTTTGTTTGACTTTCAGAACACTAATGAATCAACTGATAAGTTAAAAGCAAAGAAGAATTGGTTCAAAGTTTATGCGTTTACAGGCTTTAAATCTGAGAAGAACACAATCGATTTGATCTCTCGTTGTCTATTCCCGTTTGGTTTTCTTTCCTGTATTATTTTATATTTATTGAAATACACTATCAACTGAATTTTTATTTAAATGTATTAATGTTTAGTTTCATTTATAATTTATTTATAACTTTCAGTAAAAAGCAGATAAAGTATTAAATTATATTTGAAATCTTCAATAAAAATAGATTTTTAATTTCTGTTTTCAAACGGTTGATGTCGGGGCTGAAGTCTGGTGGGAAGTTGAGGGCATACCAGGAGTTTGCTCACTTACAGTTGTCGCTCGATTTGGTTGACTGGCATTCGTACGACCAAGTTCTATTTGGTTCTCCTCGATATTGAGCGGCACTGAGCCTACAAAGAAGGTTAAGTATGCGGCATAAGATCCAGTACCCAATACTGCTATCATCAACAGTCCTAAAATTATTGTTAAGAATATGAGCCATCCCTCTCCCTCTTCCTTTTCCTTTTCTTCGACTTCTAAATGTAATGTTGTCAATAAGTAATTCTGGTCAGTTGTTAATTGCATTCTGTCAGGTATTGGAGGTGGTATTGGAATGGTTGACCACATGACCTTCTCTCTCTCTGGGCTAAGGCGACACTTAAAAAACCAGATTTTCGTGTCTCTAGGATAAGGTGGTGTCGAGTGAACAACGTTTTTGCTGATGTCATCAAATCTATAGTATTTGTCATCCTTGAAAAAGTAAGTCTGATTTCTGTGGCGGGAACTGATGGCCGCATTGAAAGAATCAGGAATTCCTTTCCAATATTCAGATATCTTTTTGGGGTAACCCTCTGCAACTTTTTTTATTTTACTGTCGTATCTCCAAAACTTGCCCTCTTTAAAAAAGTATGTCTTCTGATTAACATTCCATCTGAATATATCATCAAATGGTCCGTCGGGAATGCCTGCAAAGCCGTCAGATATTTTGCGGCTTGAAATGAATGTGTTATTTTGGTATTTCCAATATTTGTCTCCTTTGAAGAAGAATAAAATATTGTCACTCCAGTCAAGTGCGGCATCGATTGGTGTCTCGACTTCCTTGAAGACCGACTTTATTTCTAGCGGACTATTCAAAGTCTTGCCAAACGGTCCAATTTCATAGTAATGTTGATCTCTAAAGAATAACCAGGTCCTATTAGGAAATTCAAGAACTGAGTTTATTTTGGAATCTAAGCACAAATCGACGGCCGTTTGACAATGAGTCCACTCAAAGGAAACGGTTAATAGAAGCAAATAATTAAAAGAAATGAACATTTTAATCGACTCAAATACAAATGAACTTCTGAAGCCAATAACAAATTAATGTTTTAATAATTTGCAGTCAAACTAAATGTCATTTTATTTGAATGAGATATTAAATCTTATGAAACAAATCAATGAATAACTAAAAAAGGAAAACTCGCATTCTTAGAGTCGATTGTTTGGTCAAAGTCTCGTTCTTTGTATTCATGTGCAGTGAAGAGCCGACTCATGAAAAATACTTTTAATTTCATTTTTGATTGTCAAAATGATTTCTCTCTAAAGTTGATTTTATAGCAATATACAGGACACAATAGGAAGAAGAAGCAAGCAAATTCGAATTCTTCTCCAATTTTTTCCCAATAACTTATCCATTATATCAAAGTATTAAGAAATGGAATTCTTGGTCCATTCTTTAACGAAATTCTTCTAAATTTGAATGACAAGTTGCTTAAAGTCAACTGACCCAAGGTATTCACTAAATTGGGAAAGTATTTATAAATTGATTGATTAAAATGTACTTAATCAACTTTTTCTAAACTAATATGAATTTTGTAAAATATCTATGGTTTGGAATGGGATTAAAACTTTTGAAAAATGTTTGATTAAAGCGCTTAAAACAAAAGAATTTATTTCATTTCAAATAAATGATTCAATATAACTCTTTTTAATGTCAATTGAAACCATTGAAGCCGTCCAAATAGTTCTGGGTCTATGGTTGCGGCAAAATTCTCTCTACTATGAGATGTCCTTTCCATAAGACTGCACCGAAAAAGCAAGACAACAATATAGTGGCCATCAATGAGATTATTATTTTATATTCATTGAATGTTTGACCCAAAACCAGGATATAGAGCAGAAACACCGATGAATATATAGCAATGACCAGACATAAGAGCAATACGTCTGACGCAAACTTCAGGCGGCTTTCCACTGGATATTGGGCCAAGTAAGCTTTTTGATGAGCACTTTCCTCTGGAATCAGCAGTCTAAGTGGATTCAGCCGTCTCTTCACAATACCATGGTAGCACTTTGGGATCATAACCAAATAGTACGGCAGCGACAGAACCGGACAGTACTTCACTATTAATATTCCGATCCCATTGTATAGAACTGTTCTGAGTGTGTCGTTGATAAGAATACTCATGTTTTTGGACTCTTTATATTCATCCCTTATCAGAATAATTTTTCTTTCACTTATTCTGACACTATGGATAATGAGACCCCTTTCAGTGATCATTCTGTAGATGCCGTCAGTCATATGAAAGACAACTGCGGTCGCCAATAATCGCCACACAAATGATTGGGTGCCGTCTGTCCACTCTTTGTTGGTATCCAATTGTTGATGCATTCAATATCTTGTAATCGTTAAAACAGAAGATGAATGTCAGACAACAGTAACTGAACTTCAAATTTGTTAAACTGTCCTAAAATATGACTAATTTTGAATATACTGTCCAATGAAATCTCGCGATCCTTTCAATTCCTAATTTCAATACTTATGTAATTCAAACACATTTCTCTGATTTCAAAACTGTAGCCAAACGTCATTTCAGTTGTTTTTATTTTGTTTTGGATATAAATTGAAGATCCCTTTGACGTATCGCTCCAAACAAGTTGTGGCACATTCACAAACCAATCAGTTTACCGACGGCTTCCCCTTCCAAAACAATATCGATATAATAGCTCCTGGACTAAAAAAGCAATTTGTTAT
>JAQIWP010002000.1:0-12472 GCA_034695525.1 Euzetes globulus
TAGGATAGCTGGCTCTCACCCAGCAGGCCCGGGTTCGATTCCCGGTGTCGGAACAACTTTTTTTTAAATTTTTATTATTTTTCATTACATAAATTAAGTGCATTTATTTTTTTCAATTAAACAATTTAACATTAATAATTTTAATTAGCTCATTTAATAAATTGCAGCTAAAATACATCAACATATAATTTAAATATAATAAATTAGAGCTCATAAACTTTTATACTAATTTAATTGTGGTTATAATTATAAGGTTACCCTTTTCTAATTATCTATATAAATGAGGCTAATCTAAATATAGTCACGATAAAAAAATCTTAAAGTGCAAAGTCTTCTTATTATTCGTGAAATAAATAGAGCATTCATTGAAAAGAATGGTAAAGTTGCTTGTTAATTAAGTCTTAATAGGTGCTTTAATTTAATGTGGTTGTATTAGAAGGGCTTTACATATATTTAGCGGTTTGTATCAAAATGACCGTATAGTTCATCATAAAACTGAATATCTGTAACAAATTGTCATTAATTTTTTTAAATCAAACATTGATTCACTGATTCTGACCGACAATAAAGTGCTTTTCCTGAGTGGCGCCAAACCTCCAATAGTGAAGCCGAACCTAATATCTCTGGACATGGTCTTGAAGGCCATCCATTCCCGATACATGTGTTCATCCAAATCATTAGCATTGAAGTCATCCAAAAGTGCCATAATTTTGTCGGTTTGTTCATAAACTAAGCCATTGGCCAAACAGTTGATGACAAGTCTGGTTATCTCTGAAACAGTGTTGAAGCCAATGATTGTCGCGTACTGTCTAAAGATTGGATTGTTTTGGGCCAACGCATAGATCTGTATCATAATTATGAGGATCGCCACAGACATGTCCACAATCATCGCCAGCCCTAATGACTTATCCAATACTTGTATTTGTTTCTTAATGTCAAAGAATATAGCCTTGCTCAAACTGAGTATGTCCCGCTGGTTCATATTCTCATTGAATTTATGATAGTTCATCAGTGGATGCACTCTTCCTGACTTGTCTAGAGGAGAAAATCAATTACCATGATAAAGTCGGAACACAATACATGCTAGCTTAATATTCTACCTGATTTCTGTTGAATTAATTTTGTCAAATTGAGCTCGATCTTCTTTAGATTTTCAAATGCGCAGACAGATATGTTCCACATTAGAAAGCTAATTGACCAAGACACCGAAAAGCCCAGAAAGTTCTGCACGAATAAGAAGAAAATGCGATAGAAATCAAAGACATTGTCATCAGATTTCCGGCGTCTTCTCAGTTCAAACAACTGATAGATACCGACAGCGATGGGCACCAGAATATGGAGAACCCAAACGCAGAACAGTTTGCAAAGAGTCCTGCTCTTTTCAACCCTGTAGACAAAGAATGTGCGAAAGAACTGAATGCCATGAACCTGAAGAAACCAGAACAGGAATATGCACCGGATTTCGACGAATGCCTTCAGTGCCAAAGACAAGTAATAATTGAAAACAAATCCGGACTCCATTAACGTCCGCATAATCGGAGTCGACCGGAACATATGTATAGAGACCAGGTTCCAAATGCCACTCAGACATCCAAATATAATTCCATAGGCCTTCCAGTACTTGTTGACTGCCAACTGACCGTCAGAACCGATGGTAACTCCACCAAAAGTGGTGTGCAAAATACGGTAATACCATAAAAAGATTTTCACTCTCAATTTGAGTGTAGTCCTGTTGTCAAATAAGCCTGTTAATTTGCGCCAACCCATCAACCTTGCTTGCATCTTTCGATATGAATATTCCTGATAACTTCAGTTCACAACTGAAGAGTATTTTTTATGTTTATTTCTTATGAATATTTATAATGAATGACATTTCGATTATATTTATTTGATTGAAAGCCTAATAATTGCAACGAAATGTTCAATTATATTGAATTGTTTTCCTTTTCAAGTGACAAATTAGTCCTGGAATAATTGAATTTCATAGGTAACTAATGTGATGTTAAAAATTAACCAGACAGTTATTCTGTGCTGTGATCAGACATTATGATGGATAGACTATTTCTAAGTCTATTTCAATTATTGCAAATTTAATTTAATGATAAAAAAATGCTAATTAAATATTAATTAAATGTTAATTCAGTTTGAAATACCCTGTTCAAATAGTATTTTGAAATCTAGCCAGCACTAAGTAGCACTTTTATAGTCAGGTACTATTTTAGCAATGATTTACTTAATAAACATAAAAATTAGTACAGATTTGAATTCATAGCTTAAATACGAATGAATTGAATTGATTACAAAATATTTGATGACTTAGTAAACGATAGGAGAGATCAGGAAATGTTTGAACAGATTTTTCACAAATTCAATGAATTTTCAAAAAGAATTGATTGCATGAAAAAAGCGATTGTTTTGTCAGAAGTGCTCTTGGTTAAGTATAAAAATGATCCGACAAATGCTCTTTTCATTCATCTTGTTTTCTCTCTTCTTGAATTACAGTCAAAAAAAAAGTCATTTCAATTGTAAAATGAATTCTATATTATTCTGTGCTGTGATCCTGGCTTTGGGCCTGTGCTGCCGGGCAGAAGAGGAGGGAGAGATGCCTGCCTGTATGAAGGAATGGAAGGAATTGCATGATAAAATCAAAGTTCAAATATGCAAACCTGATACCTGCGAGGACAAGACCATAGCTGCACTGATCGAATGCAAATCGATCCTGGCTGGACAAGCTGACAAAATGGAGAATGTCCACAAAATGGTTAGCTAGAACCTGTTATTTAAACTTTATCTTGGTGATTGTCTTAATTGAAAAGCTTAATTTTTGGAAAGGGTGCGAAACTGTACGAAAAGTGCGGAACACCAAACGAAGGTAACGTCAAAGGCTACTCCAAAGTCGATTTGACAAATGCTGAGCACAAGAAGGTCCTGATGAGTTACTGCAGCGACACCATGGAGACTTGCATCAGAGACACCATCAAAGAATTTAAAGAAAGCCACCCTGATCACAAGCCAGATGAGTCGAAAAGACCCAAGTTGACCGATCAGGAAAAAGCTGATTTGCATGTAATTCATTTTTTAAGCAACTAATCTTGCACATCTAACTCTTTTCTCCATTCAATTAATAGAAATGCATGAAGAAGGCCGCCGGACTGCCTGAATAATAAGCAAGCTAAATTCTATTAAGACTGAAATGAAAAATTTAAGTAATCTAGCTGGTTAAAAAAAATAATTATTTTGTTTCAAAATTAGCCACAATCAATCTTTTAATACAATTTTAATCTCGACTATTCTGACTGTAATCACAAAAGTTTCCTCAAAATTGCTAATTATTACGAATTATTAAATAAAATTTGTGTCGAATCTTAACCACTGATTAACCGATAATTAACTAATTTAACTAATCTATAGATAAGTTTTTCCTTCAGAAATGTTTGAATTAAAACTCTTGAAACGAATGTTGAAAATCATTTAAATCAAGAATTAAGTGCTTTTAAACTTGACTTTGAGACAGTCGGAATTGCCCTGCTCAAACACACACAAACTGTGTCATTCAGAATAATTCTATAAATGATTGTTAATTTGAATTACTTTTCCAATAACAATGTTAACAAGAAGTCAAAAAATTGTTATTCAATTTATTATATTCTGTTTTATTGTTATAAATGTCTGTCGAGTGAAAGGTATAAAAACTGAATTTAAATCAGTTATTGGGAACAATAGTGAACAGAATGACAACACTAGTAGTGAAGAAGACTACTATGAAGACTACCAGCCGGGAGACAATGTTTATAATTCTGTGGATCAGAATAATGACAATTCAATGATCAGTAAATTGCTTGCTATTCATAGCAAGAACAAAGACACTCCGATTATTAAAAATGTTAAGAATATAAACAAAACGTTTGACTTAATCGACAGAATAGTCGACATTGGATTCAATATATCCAAAGACCTCATATCCAACAGTGAAATGTCTAAATTAGTTGAACTCTTTTTCAGTATTGATGTGCCCATGGACTGCCTATTATCCCTGGTCGAAGTGTTCAGTGCTATCAGAAAGGAAGAGCTCTGGGCTATTAAATGTAAGCTAAAAATTTTAAAATAATTCATTCAAAATTTGATCTTGATTTACTTGTCATCTAACCAGTCATTATATTTTTTCTATGCACTGTAGACTAGTTAGTCTACAAAATTGCAAGGTTAATTTAGTTGCTTGACAATTTTTTTCTAGTATTTATTCAGTTTTATTTTTAATTGAATTAATTAATGGCTTTGTTTTGCGATAGAAAATAAAAAATTATTGAGAAACCAGTTGTGGTTGAGTTGACTTAATTCAGTCTCTAATCGATTGCTTAATAATTGTAAATAATTTATTTATTCCCATAATTCTGAACGAAGTTCTCGACTCATTGGGACGGATACCCACTGGAATAGCTGAGGGAACGGTATCCCACTTCGGCGAATATGACGAATGCATTGGAATTGAGAGTCCCCCTAAAGACAATGCAGAGCCAATCAGAGGACGGTACTGCTTGGCCAAGATCATTCTTCCCTATCCCAAACTAAAGCCATCAGACAAAGGGCCCAATAAACAACTGTCCCACAAACAATATTATGACAGAATAGTGAAGTTCCTCAGAAACTATAACATGGACAACTACCTGACCGTTTTCAAACTTATCGAATTACTCAACAACCAGAGAGGATCGACATTTAGGATCGGCACATGTATGCCAACCACTTGTCAGCCACAAGACATGGAAACATTGCTTAATCAAAGTATCCAGTAGAATAACTGTATTTTCCCAAACAATTTCAAATGCTCTTGCCATTTATTCCAGTAATATATCCGATAACACTTCTGCCCATTGAACTGATGCCTGACTGCTATGTCAAGAATGAAAAGATCACTTTCGATAACTTCCAAAAGTTTTCTTTGTATGAAACAAATCCTAGAATTTGATTGACTATTATTTACTCCTTTATTCTGAGCACAGAATAGTTCTGATCCTAATAATTGTGGTGTCCATCACTTGCAACATAATGGAAGTCATATGTAATTTATACAAAAGGTTCGGTAAAAGAGGTTTGAATGGAAAAAACTTAGATAACAATAACAATAATGTGATCGAGTGCTCGACCTTCGAGAAAATTGTGATGTGCTTCTCATTGACTTCAAATATGAAGCTGTTGTTCGACAAGACCGGCCCCAAGAGGTTTGTCTGCATTGATGCCATCAGATTCCTTCTGATAATCAATGTCTGTGTGGACCACATGTATTTGTTTACCCCATTCCTCAGCACAATTGCCTTCAGACGGATCCTCAACTCTGTCATCACTAAAGTCTATTATTACAACAAATACTTCTTCGCCCGCAATATTCTTATCATTGATACCATGTTCATAATCAGGTTAAAACAATATTTAACTCAATGACTCCCTTTATAACTTTGTAACCCTTTAGTGGACTTCTTGTGTCGTACGGATTGTATGGCAAACTGCACAGAACCAATGGAAAATTCAACTACTTCAATTATCTGATGAGACTTTGGCTCAAATATTCAGTTCCCATGTTCATTGTACTCCTATTATTCTGGTTATTTCCACTGACAGGTGACGGGCCCATCTGGAACTACGGGGTCAATCTGATAATGCCCTCCTGTAAAGACAGTTACAGTTTATTCTCCAGTTTCTTCTTCTTTAGTAATTATCGCATTCAAGACACTAATAATATCTTCGACTTTGGGCCCGGCTTTGCAATAGTAAGTGCCTTTATGTTGAAATCTGAAACTAGGTTAAAACCAGTGTTAATTATGAGCAGTGCAACCCTCCCACATGGTTCCTATCAGCCCTGTTCCAATTGCAATCAATCGCACCATTGGTCGTTCTAGTGCTGTACAAATATCCAAGAGCTGGCATCTGCCTAACGGTGACAATAGTCTTGTTCGGCTGTTACGCCAGTATTTCACCCCGACTACTCTTTGGCCAAAAAACATATTTGGATCCGTTGGGCATCAGTTCGTTGGAGGAGATGACCAAAGCGTTCGTTGCCTTCCATATGGGTATAAATCAGTACATCATTTCGTTTTTCATTGGAATACTTATCGGATATTTCGTGAGAGAAAACATTAATTACAAGAATCTGTCGAATAAAATGGAATCGTTTCTATGGATTCTATCCTTTTCCACAATCATATTAGTCATGTACTGGTATATCAATTTGCACACCATAAACAGGTCGCCCTCAAAGTTCAGTGTCCTTCTCTGGTTTTCCGTCGGAAAGCTAATGGCATGTATGGCTATCTCATGGATACTGTTCTCACTTTGCATCGGAAGAGCCGGTAATTATCAAAAAAATTGTTGAACATTCCTATCAGACAATACCATCTAATTTGGTCCTATCAAAATTTCAAAGCATTTCTTGAGACCGTATTCTCCTGGTATGGCTTTCAAGTGGTGTCACGGCTTTCATTCGGTATTTACATTCTGCACTTCCTTCCCCTGTCATACCGGCTCTTCTCTGTGCGAGACACTTACGTAATGACAGACAAACTGCTGGTCAGTACCAACTATTTGATTGTTTGGTATCTAAGTACCTAGGTAACTAACTATTCAAATGCTTTTCAGATCGAATACATTACAATCGATTTCATAATATCGGCGTTCATTGCATTCCTGTTCTATATTCTGATCGAAAGGCCGTTCAATAATGTATTTACTCTACTTTTCGAGAGGAAATGTGACGACGACTTCATCGATGAGAAGGTCCCTCCAAATAAGAGACAAATTCTGCCCCAAATCAATGTATTCACAGCTAATTGTCATGAAATATATAATAACAAAATATAGGCCTTCATTCTAATCAATAAAAAGTGACATTTATTCAGTGTTTCATCTATTAACAACTTAGTTTCAAATGTCCTTGGCTTAGAAAACCACTTATTTATGTATGAAAATTGACATTTCTGATGTGTATTATGAATTGGCCAGGTGACATTCTTTATTTATAGCTACAAAGTAAATAGTAATATATTTGAAATGAATAAACTTTGGAAATAATATTTCAATAAATACCTCATCCCTTTGTGAGTCACATCTCTTTAATTGCTTCAAATTGTTTGCTTTGCACTAAATATGTATTAATAAAAGGTTTCAATATTTGTCCCTTCAATCAAATCAGTTTAAAAATTACTGACACTTTCATCCACTGAATTCTCTTCAGTGACACAATATTTGATGAGTCCCTCATGAGGTATGATCAGAATAACTGCAGGAATGCCTTCATCGACGCCTCCCGGACCCAAACGAGAGTGAAGAATGACATTCAAATAGAGTTGCTTGTCTATTTGGTCGATGAAAACCGGTATATACTTAGCGTACTGTTCCGTTCGGTTCCTAATAATTGTTTCGTCAATGACTGAGTGAACTTCGGTCCGGCGCTCATATCCGGAGCCAATCAGTTTCTGTTCTATAAATACAAAGTTTGGTCCATCGGTTACTTCGTTCTCTAAGAAGGACTGGGGCTGAAAGGCAACCGATGGACTGAATCCAGTAATAGTAAAGACATAGAAGTCGGCCCCTATTAGGAAGTCTAGATTGTCGTGGTTGGCGTCGAATATCCACTCGTTAATTTCTTCAGCATCATAATCTTCATGTATTCGACCTGACTTTTCATGATGTTCTAGCTCAAAAATGTTTATAATAAGAATAAATTCAACACCAAATCATATTTACGTAAGAAAACATGATTTGTGAGGTTGAGTTCGTCATCGTGTTTGACCATATGGTCGGACAGGTAGCTGAAAGCCAGGCAAAATTTCTTGTCGAAGTCTATGTGCTGGTCGCTCATCAAGTCATCGATGCAGACCTCCCTTTCATTATCCTTTGTTTTGTGTAAACGCCAAAAATGCTGTCCAATGAACAGATAGTACTCGAACTCAAAGGGCACTTCTCCGACATAAGTAAAAGTGAAGCCGAAATCAAAAGTGCCGTTGTTTTGGGCCAAAGCCTCAAACATTTCCTTCTGAGGCTCGAAATCACAGCTCAAGTAAGAGAATAAAGTGATTCCAACTAAAAGTTTTTTAATCAAAAGATTAATAATTTAATTCAATTCAATTGAAACTCACAAAAAATAACCAATAGTTTGAAAAACATTTTAAATTTGTTCAGTTTATCGATTAACTAATCGACTAAATAATAATCTAAGTCGTCCTAAGACTGAGTTATTTATTCAGTTCGTAATCTGATATTTCATTTCAAATATGATTTTGAAATTAATGTTTTCAGTTCACAACTCAAACAAATTACAATCATTTTAAGCAAATTTAAAGTTTTTTTCTTATAAATCATTTATTTGAATTCTCTTTTTGTTTGAACAGTTTTATTGTCTTGGTCTTTTGGGAGCTGACCCGCCAGAATCATCCTGGTCTGTATTCGGCTCCTGTGAATTCTTTCTTTTTCTATTGACATCTTCCTCATCTGATTCCCGTTCGTCATCCGACTCATGGCCCGAATCAATAGACTCTAAATTGATTGAACCGAAAGAGTCACTGTCTTCACCGCCAGGAAATTGGAGGAGTTCAGGATCAAATATTATATCAATCACTTCGATGTCCTGTATCTCATCCTCTCTGCCATCGAGTGTTTCAGTCAATAGCTCTTCTGAAGGACTTTCACCGCCCAAGACCTGATTGTATTGACTCAAGTCCTGATTCAGTTGTCTTTGTTCTGTTCTCAATTCGTTTATCTTTTGTGTCAAGTCTTTGGTTTTACTTCGGGTGCAAATCGTTGTTTCGAACTGATCTTCGGTTGTACTCAACTCTTCGGTCAACTGATCCAATCGACGCTGAGTCCGGTTTCGAAGACCAATCAGTCGAAGATAAAGAAGCATTCGGCGAAGAATGGCTTCGATTTCTTCCTCGTCAACATCCGCCTGTTCTTCGACCGGCATTTCACTGAACGTCTCATTCGAGACAATATTGTATTTAATGTTAGAATAAACTGAACGACAAATCGGACACCGATTGTGATTCGCCGACCACTGACTGATGCAATCGAAACAGAACTCATGAGTACAGGCATTGGTCAGCGCCCGGTTCGAAATGACCGCCAGACAGATGGGACACATCTTGACATCAGTGGAACAGTCAGTACCTTTGGTTGAGTTGTCATTCTTCTGATTGTCGTCTTTCTGTTGATTTTCTGTCATATTTATCGACTCTTTGTTTCGGTTAACTGATTGACTCCACAAAGACTTACAATTATCTCAAACTAAAAATACTATAAACCAAATGACAACTAACCAATTACTGACCACTTATCCAATAAACTCCTACTTCTTCTAACGAATTTGAATTTGCATTTAAACTGATTTAACAATTAAAGTTCATTCATGTTATCCAGTAACTCATTGTTCAAGAATTATCAAGAATTGAAGGGAAGACAAATTACTTATTAATAATTTTATTACAAATGAATGGTTGGGCTAACAAAAGAGGTCTTAAATGATCTTACTCAATTTTTCGAATGAATGATAACCTGATGTTCACTAGACTCTCGTGTCCTCTTATTTATATGGACAAAATTAACCTTGAGCGCTTCCCTTCTGCCAAGTACCTGGACATTGTGACCGGACGTTCCATTAGACAGAAAGACCATACGACTAACATAATCAGTATAGATCAAACTGGACTGTCCTGTGCCCCCGGTTGTCAATGATATGAACGTGAATGAGTTAGTTCCATTAATGGGCGTATAAATAAACTCATCAATTGTCTCATTATTCTTGCTAATTAAAAAGTAACTTAAAATTAAATTCTTTTGGATCTTGCACGCTTACTATTTCTTTATAATAAAAACTTTATCTTTCGGGGTGATAATAATTCGTTCATAGTCCAATATGTAGGATGGCCATCTGCCAAGAAGCAACCATTCACCTATCAGCTTCAATGGTCATAAAACAATTATTATGACAGCAACAAGCATATTAATTTATTAGACCTTGTCTCGAATAATTGCATATTCATGGGACAAATGATGAGTTTTCATGTTAAGAAACAAGTCTTTGATTTTATTCTTGGTGGCCAACAATATCTTGACAAAAATGTTTCGATATTCTTCCAAAGTTCCCAAATAGTCTTCCTTTATATAAAGCCGTATATTCTCTATGAATAGGGGGATTAGCATGGTTAAAATACTAGTAATTTACCTATTGATGTGTTAGTGACAGGCGTCTCATAAGTAACCACATAGTTTTTGTCAACATATAAATAGGCGACCAAGGATAATCTCGAAATTGGTTCTGTGGCACTTCGGTTGACAGACGTAAAGAACCTAAATATCCGGTTAGAATTGGGAATCCGAAACTCTGTCAGATTACTAATTAAACTGGCCTTAACCCTGCAATCAACTTTTGTTTAATTGTTAAGCATAGTTGAATTTACCTTGCTTACATTCTCAATGAATTCAGTTTATTTTCCGATTGAAATGTAATCATATAATTGAAGTTTCTTTGGTCATCAGTAGCGTAACGAAGATCATAAACACCGCTTATCTGAAGACAAATGTCTTGTTTTAATCTGATCAAACTTGTTAAATATAATACCAGGTCAATACTAGCTGTCTCATTCTCTTCGAATGTTCGTAAAGGCCTGGGATAGAAATTGGTGAGATCTTCATTCATAAATTCCAGGTTCGCCACAATGTCTACAATAAGACGTTTGACATTCTGTTTGACTAATAATTTATTGACTATTATTTCCATAACATATTGTCCATCGAATTGTACTCCACTTTTGACAAGAACTTTGAGAAAGGCTGACAAATAAGACAGTTATTAAAAGTGATAACTCAAAGTGATAAACGGTTGCTTTTATACATATCTTGCTGTCATCATTGATCCCGTAAATGATTTTATATGATCCATCAAAGTGAAGGAAAAAAAGTACCAGGATACCAATCTTGTTTTGCAAAGGATTCACTCCTTTTATAGCCTTAGACCCTTTTATATGAGAGAATTGAACTGATCCCAGGACTTGTTGGCCAAACCTTGACAAAAGGGATAAGTTGTCAAATATACAGTCTATCCTCGGTTTAGGATAATTTGTGGCACAGGTCAGCTCTGTCTCTTAAACGGTCTATATATCGAAAATTCTCTTAAATGGGGACAACTCAACATTAGATAAGGGCTGATCTTCTAAACTACCTAGAGCTTAGGTTGAGATTTTCTTAAACCGAGGATAATTTTCACAAAAATACTCACAGCGTGTGACAAATTGTTTGATTTCCCTGTATTTCAGTTAAGTGATGAGATTGTAATTTGTCGACATCTCTGGCTGTTGAGGCCCTAAGAGTCCAATTGCCGACAATCTGTAACAAAAATGATTAGCCAGCAGATTCTCAAATGGCAATACTATTTTTGTCAGCTTAGTGTCATTGTTCCAACCACCAGGTCATATTAAACCAATCTGACATTCACCAAGCAACTCAACAATACAAAACATTCCTTGCTATTTTTCCAGTAATATTACCAATAACATGACATTAAGCTGACAAAACTGACAAGAGGACAAAGTTTTAACCTTGTTAAAATCAACATCAACCAAATCCTGTTCGACGAATCTTTTCTCATTAAGGACTGGAACAAAATTATCTTATCAAGCAAATAATAATAGCTTTATATACAAACCGGTGAATTCGCTGTTCTGCTCTTTCGAAAGATTGACATTTATTGAAAATGTGACTAAAAGTATAATAAATTTCATGATTTAATGAAATAAAAAATAAAAGTACTTTATTGAGAGTACTTCTGTGCGAATAACTTATGGTTAAACAACTGACTCCTTAAACAATATTAAATATCAATGAAAACCAATTAAAAAGATAATCAAATTTATTAAACAGGAAACACGAGCAAGAAGTTGACCTTGAAAAACGAATCGATATCTCTAAGAACCTAGAATATTCTTACATTAAAAGTTATTTACTCGATATGTTGAAAATGATCAATAACAAAAGCGGTCCAGCTGAACTGATAGCTTCTTAGGGTGTGATAATCTTGTAAAATTATAAATAGATTGAATTATTTTGATTTATTTAGATTAAATTCAACTAGAAAAAATTAATATAAATTAAAACCATCAGATAAAAATTGATTTTCATTAAAGTAAAAAAAAAATCTGACACAAAAATCCTAAACATGAACTGGAATGCCTATATAATGAACACGAATAGTTTGAAGAATTTGTTCATTATAAGTGAAATTTTATTCAAAACATTAAGAACTGTAATTAGAAAAAGGATTGAATTTTAAACATTTTTATACAAAATTAAGGTAAAATTTACATGAACAGAAACATTAAAACTCTCACACTCATATATATATGAGTAAGCAAATACACTCTATCCCGCTTAGTGTTAACCCGCTTATAGTGAATCCCCGCTTAGTGTGAACGGGATCATAGAACCAATT
>JAQIWP010002001.1:0-12472 GCA_034695525.1 Euzetes globulus
AGTGAATTGAATATCAAAATAATTAAAATGGAAGTTAAAGACAGAATCGAAACAAAAATTGTTTAATATATCGAAAGTATTTTGCTGATGATATTTTTAATTTTAAAATTAACAAGCCAACCATTTATTAAATTAAATGATCTGTATTAAATCTTTACTAAACTTTAATAATTGCTTTTCTAAATTATTAAATTTCGAGGTATTTTCAAGTGTTTCGGAACTTCGATTAAATTCTTTGCATAAACCAATTTGAAGCTCTTTTTTGGTTTTTGATTACAGGAATCGATAAAATATTCGAGAATTTGTCTGAAATACAAGTCGTGTGAATCCAACTGTTCTTTCGTCACATTTTCTGTCCAATAGTCGAAAAGTTCGATGTGATAGAGGTTTGGAAAGCGATTCAAACAGTGAATGAATGACTTTTTAATACTCAAGAAGTTAATTGTAAAACGTCTTAATGTCTCCAATCGTGGAATCGAATCAAAGCATAGATTTTGACACATTTGACAGTTGAGGACAGAGTTGTCTTCAACACAAACTACTGATCGGTAGGAAGAGTAAGCTATTTGTTGGATATTTGGAAACATTTTGATTATTTGCTTAAACTGAACTGGATCCATATGAGAACTACTGAGATAAAAATATTTAACATTTTCAAAAACTATTGAGTTTTTGCCATCGATATAACCGATAAAAATTGAACATAAAATGAATAAATATCTCAATAATCTGTGTCTTTCGGCCAATTGAAGCAATAGATTTGTGTTGAATTCATGGCATTGAATCAATAACTCTTTCAAATTAGAGCCACTCTTTAATATAAGTTTTTGGAGAGACTGTGCATTCAGTGTAAAAGAGATATACAGGAATTTCAAATTCAATATTTCAACATTCATGTTTTCGAAAATATCTTCAAAAATATCTTCATTGTTGTCTGATTTCATTGGCAGAACACTTAACTTTACCAAAGATCCTGGCAAATTTTTGAAGAGTCCAGCGATTGAAAACCCGGAACTAATCGTGACTTCTAAGACTTCTAAGTTTTTGAACGAACAAACAAATAATATTCGGTAGAAATCGACTGCAAAATTTCCAATGACAGAAAATTGATACAGGGTTAAATACTGTAATCTTATTGTCAATTCGTTCAATATTTTACAGATTAAATCCAATTGTTTGGTTGAGGTAAAGCATTGAAATAATATCAAACATTTAAGTTGTCTTAAATTCTGTCCAATGAATTCAAATGTGTTTTCGTCTAAATAGCGTTCTTTTAGAGCCAAACATTGGATTCGTTGACATTTATCTGAAATTGATTTCAAATTTTTAGTAGTGTTGAGACCAAAGTTATTTGAAGGCCAATTGATTTCAGACTCGAAGATATTAATCATAAATCGATTTTTGTTGAATATTTCTTTTCGATGGCTAAAAATCTTTTGAAAATCAAAGTTTCTCTGTAAGGTTTTTTGAAATATCCCTGCGATTGAATGACAACCAATTGATTCCTGAGTTTCAATACTCTGTGAATGCATTGTGAGAATTGATGCGAAACTCTGATCCATCGAAACAAGTCTTGAGTTTCTGCGTATTCCAAGACATCCATCAGAATGTAGTCACTCAATATAGTTGTCGTCTTTTGCGAATTCCATCCGAATATGTTTCCCATTTTTCAATTCTTTATTAACCGATAGTTTATTAATATTTATAAACTGATTGAAAGTCAAACAAATGCATACAATAATGAATTTAAAGCTCGTCATAAATCATTTATGTCCGGAAATTTTTTTAAATTTCAAAATCAAAACCGTTAGACAATTAGACTCTGACCGTGAATTGAAATTAAGTTCTGATTAGAGTCCAATCAATTTGCGGGTAAAATACAAACCCAACTTGAATATAGATTTTAATCAAAAGAAATTCATTTCTTGAAAATTTACAGTTATTTTAAATTAAAGTAAAATTAGATAATTTGAATTTCTTGGTTTATAAATTGTAATACTTTAATGAAGACAACCGTTTTATTATAAAAATTAAAAAACCAACCATATCCTGATAAATTATTAATAATGAAAATTTGTTTTCAAACGGATTATCTAATAAAGAAATATTTTACCATGAGAACAATTGATTATTGACCTTTTAATTAATTTTTGTTAAATGAGTAATCTTTGACTGCTTTAAGGTTTTAATTCTGGTATATATTTCATTCTTTAAAGTGTTAATCAAATTGAAAGATATTTATAAGTTTGTGTCATATATTTTTCGATGCTATTTAATGATGTAATAGTATAGATCAGATTTGTTTAATATCTAGATATTTCTATTTTTATATAAATCATTTCCGAGTTTTTATCAAACATTTAGTGAAAAATTAAAAAATGATTTTCTCAAATATGATTTTATTGTTTTAATTTAAATTTGATTCAAAGATTCCGTTATAATGAGGCAAAGGCTATGTTATGCGTGCAGTCAATAAGAATCTGTTAAATCAAAATTCCGTTAAATAGTGGTCCCTTATTTCGAGGATGGATTGTATTACTAAAGTTTATCTTATCAATGTTTTTAATAAAGTCAAATTCAAATGATTTTGTATCACTGCTCAGAATATAACTCTTTTAAAGGAATGAGTGGTTAACATTCATAATTTTCAACACACAAATGGGTTGGAACTTTTTGTAGTAAAGTTAGACTCAGGGTAAATGTCATTTAAACAATTTATAAACTTGTTCAGTCGATAAAGACACCATTTTTATGACTAGCAGTTATTGAAGTGAGCACATTTTTCTAGTTTCCCATAAATTGTCATTTAGTTGTCCACAAGAATTAAATTGTAATTAAGGGTTGACTGAAAAATGTCTGAATTATTGCCAAAACATATGAAGAACTCAGACACCAATTCTTCAGACAATGAGAGGACAGTCTATAGTAAGGACTCATTCGAGAGATTCGGCGATGACTTGAGTGAAGTCCTATTCAGTTATCTCTCGTTTGAAGACAAGTTTCGCTTCGAATGTCTGTCCAAACAGTTCCAGAAACTCGTCTTCAATAGACAGACGAAACTGATATTCGCTGACAATTTGTTTAAGTTGAGAAGAGGGCTTCGAAATGAATTGGAGGCGTTTAAGTCGGTTCTCAAGAAGTGTCCAAACATAACATTATTTGAATTTAATCGAATTTATCTGGAAGAAACATACAGATTTGGGGAGGGTACAATATTAACCTGTATGGTTGAAAACCTCAAATTCTTAAACAAAATTCGAATTGATTTAAATTATTGTGTTTTGGAGGCATTTGTTTCAGAAGTCGATCCAAACTCGAAAAAGATGTCATCGGTTTACACAACAAAAAAGTATTTTGACAATTTACAAGGTCTTTGTCTGGACTACAATTCATATTACGACACTTTTCGCAAACTATCAGTTATTTTCGACAGAAATATTTTATTCAAAAGACTGGCAATAGATTTAATGATTCCTTTTCCAAATTGGACGGAAGGCATACAAATAATTCAAAATAACATCAAAAGATTTGTGGAAAACCATAAAAATACTTTGAAATCAATAGATATCGTTGTTCGAGGAAAATATTCAAACCAATTATTATATTATTTATCAAATCTCAAAGAAATTATTTGTTTAAAAATCGAGTCTTTTAGTAATTGCTATGGATTTTCAGTCAATGAGTCGTTTGTCAATTATTTTAAAAAATTGGACAAAAATTTAATGAAACTTCATTTGGAGTTACATTTTGATAATCGTTTGCAATTCAAACAAATCTATGACTTAATTAATGGCTTCAATGAACTCAAAACATTAATCATAATTAATAACAACTGTTTGAAGAATCAAATCGTAATCAAAGAAACGCCGAAAGACTGCAAACAAATAAAACGAATTACTTTCGGAAAGAATTTGCAAATAAGTGAAACGTTTTTTGAATCAATTGACAGACAATTACCTAAACTCCAATACATTTACTGCGAAAACGCGGACATAACAGACATAACTCTGAAGTCATTATCGAAACTAAAGTTTTTGGAAACTCTTTACATATATTCCGATTCGACGGACTTTGGTTTCTCTGAACCAGTTTTGCTGGACTTCTATAAAAAGAGCCGTAAACTGAAGTCATTACAATTACGAAACCAAGTGCTTAGTCTTCATCTTCAGTTGGTTCGACTGAATGGTCAGCTAAGACAAAGTCCTCTCTGTTGCTGTCAATTCAAATAATTCAATCAATTCAGACAACTATTTCCTAAATTATGGAAAAAAATCCTCTTACTGTATTGATTTCGAGATTAATTGGAATCAATTGTACCTGATTGTTTTTTTTGATAATCATTATCTTAATATTTCAAACTGTAATATATTAATGAATTGTTTATAATAAAGTAACAGTTTATAATGGAAATGTAGTAATCAAGTGGTTTACTATTAGGCAATACCTTGCTTGTCTTACTAACATGTTTTTAAAATTATCGCTTATTCTACGAAACTCTTTTGATTAAAGTCTAGTAAACACTAATTTATATTACCAAGATTGTAAAAAGAGACTGTTGTTGTCTTTCTTATTAACCACTAATATATTGGCCATTCCCAGAGCTGGGGCAAATACTATTTGTGGAACTGTCAGTCTCACAATCAGGAATTCAGGATATATTCGGGGAAATCCTATATAATTGTATACCTTTCCCTTTACCAGTACATGACATCTGACAATATTTTGTCCGTTCTGTTGAAGATAAACGATTCGGTTATTCCTTATTCTACATAAACTCAAAGTCTATTACTTCCTCTTCGATGACACAATTGAAAGGACTTGACTCACAACCAAAGGAATAAATTGAGAACTTGTTAACCACATTCCTATCCTTGACTTTTGCGATTGAGGTTTTATCCAATTGAATCTGCATATCACGGAGTACACCACCTGGATCACTTCCGTTTATATGGAACCCCCATTTGTGTCCCATTCTGTGGTACATAAAGAAAGTTCCGGAGCTTTCACTTGTGTTGAGCCAACGGCGCGTTATTCCCAGACCTCTGTATTTGCCGTTTGGTTTGATTAGTGAACACCAGTCCTGACTAGGGTTCCCAAACCCCAATAATCACCTTGATTCTCAAGGAATAAGATTCTCTTTCAAGTCTCAAGGTAGATGTATTTCCTTGAGTATGTTAGCTCAAGGTAAAATTTGGTATAATACTGTAAAATCAAATAGCTAAATTGTGTGAAAGTAGAAGTATTCATGATCCTATTGAATTTACTATTGTTTGTCATCTAAATCCATTTGAATTAAATATTTTAAGGATTAAAACCCTTAAAAACATTAAATTATTCAATCAAATGCCAATAAATCTGTTAAATTTTGTCTACAATATAGGTTTATTAATAAATTAAGTGATATTTTACTAATGCATGTTTTCTCAAGGAAATCTCAAGGTGGGTTTTGGTGAATTCTATAGAAAACCAAGGAATAATGATTTTAGGTTTGGGAACACTATTTATATACCATTTAAATACAGTCTACCTTTGGTTTAATAAAATCGAATTTAAATGAATCAGCTATTCGGAAATTTAAAAATAAATTTAATTGGTGATTGTATTGTAAATATTGGTGAATATAACCTGAGTATAACCTAAGTATAACCTGAGTATAATATAACATCTTTTTTTCTGAAAATCAAATGTATTTAATCACTAGTAGACCGTATAATTATCGGCAGACAAACCGCTTCCCCTTTTGCTTTAGAAGCTGTGAATTGCCAAGGTGGCAATTTGAAATGTTAGCTGTTTTATTTACCCGGCTTTCTTATTTTACATTTCTTTGGGAACTGAGAATAAATAATTATTTAATTAATTGTTAGAAAAAATTACAAAGACTACATTTTTTTTGCTATTGAGCTTGGTTATTTCTCCTTATCAATGTTTATATTTATTAATCAAGCATTTGTATTCAGGGTTTTCATTTTTCAACAAGATTATTTAATAATGAATTATTCAACACTCTTGGTTATATTTTATTGTAAAATTACCATGGTAAACATTAAATAGTAAGCTATAATAGGCCATTTTTAGGCAATTTTTCGTTTATTAATTGAATTACAGCATGCTATTTTTTTAAAATCTTTTATGCTAATTTATTAATCAAATAAAATGTGAGTAATTGAACCATATTAAAATTATTTTAAATCTAATTTAGAAAACTATATTTACTTACCCTGATGAATGAAAAAAATTTGCATTTGACTGCTTGATAATTCATCTGACTTTCAAACATGGTAATTTATTACAATCTTAAAAGTCATTAAAAAGTAATCAAGTATAATAGAGTGAGGAAAACATAAAAGAACAAGTATTATTAATTGTCTCCATTGACTACTGGATTGATTTTTTACAGTTGTTCTTGAAATGTGCCAAAACATACCTGTGACATTCATTAGTTAATTTATGTGAGACGCTAGACTAGCAAATCCTATTTTCTTTGAAATATTTGCTAGTCCAAAACTTTTTTGCTGAGAAACTACCATGAATTTCATTAATTACTTGATTATATTTGCCTTAATTCTGTGTTTGTTGGCGACAATCAGCGCCTCAGAGCTGACAGAAGAAGTTCAGAAACAGCCGGTAAAGTTATTACCGGTCAAATTGAACAGGGTAAAGAGGAGAGGAGGTGGCGGTGGTCGAGGTGGCAGCGCAGGAGGCTCTCGAGGAGGTAGCGCTAGCAGCAGGTCGTCCTCATCCTATTCACATGAGCCAAGTAGTGGCGGATCTGGATCTAGAACATCATCAGGCTATAATCCTTCAACCTATGGTGGCCATGGTGGTCGTAAGTGCTTAAAAATAGTTTCTAGCATTAACTAGGTGCTAGATTAATTAGGTTAATTTTTCAGGCAGCGCAGAACAGTCACAACATCCAGCAAATATTTTAACAGCTTTTGGAATAACATTGTCCTGGCTATTTTTTCTGACAGCTTTCTAATCAAAATTGAATCAATCAAAACAAGCATAATTTTCTATGCAGTGATTAAGACAAACGCACAACTTTTTAGTTTAGCAAGTTTGTTTATATTAAACATGTTAGATTTTTGTTGAACAGAGTAAATTATTTTCTTAAATGATGATCAAGGTCAATCAATCAAATTATTCAAAGCTATAAATTTTTTATTTTGTTTTTTAAATGGAAAATTACCTGTATTTTTAATACAATCTACCTTCGGTTTAAGGCATAGAGTTTTGCTACATTAGCAGACTAAAATTCTTTTAAAACCTTGGATAGGCTGTAATTATCTATTTTAATGACGTGAATAAATTAAAAAAATTTAAAAATAAATTTATTTTTAAAATTCGTAACTAATAGCAACCTGATCGATTTAATTGCTTAATTATTGTACTGGTACTGTTTAAAGAATATTAAAGAATATTCATTCCATAAGTGGACAAAACAGTACCTGGAATATTATGAACCAAATTAATTGCCTGATAATATTTGTTTTTGTTCTGTGTTTGTTTGTGACAATCAGCTATTCATTAGAGGACTGCCACAAAAGGCCTGCAACTAATGAATCGACCCAGTTTATATTGAACAGGGTTAAAAGAAAAGGAGCTCGAGGTGGCGGCGGACGTGGACGCGGTGGTGGTAGTAGTCATGCATCGTCTTCAAAGAAGGACAAGGATGCTAATGGCGGCACTGGCGAATCGCCCCAAGAAGAAAATGATCTGACAACTCAAAAACTTAATAGTTTATTTAAACGCAAAAAGTGTATGAATTGCTTCTGTGATTAGCATGATAAATTTATTAACCAAAATTAAATTTTTTTCAGCAAGCGCATCACAGTTAAGACAGGGATTAAAAATAGCCACGCTTATTAAAACATTACTTTCCTGGTTCATATTTATGATTGTATAAATCCGATAAAGTTATCCATTAAAATGATTTCTAAAAAAAGTCAAATTAAATTGACATCATCAAATTTTGTATGTGGGTCTGTGTGTGTAAATATACTGAGCTGGGTGAACTTGAAAGATATTTTTATTTAAAATTAATGCAAATTACTTCTAATTTACTTATATTTTCATGAATTTAACATGAAAATAGACTTTAATAGCCTCTTGAATGTTTTTTTATTATAATTTTCGTGTAAAACAGCTATTTAATTTTTATTTACTTAAAAATTTTACTTTTAAAAGAGGCTTGCAATAATTTTTAATAAAATTTATTTTCCATAGCGTAACCATTAGCAACTTGATCGATTCTATTTTCTTTCTAATTGCACTTGAACTTTCTTTAAAGTTGTTTATTCAATGACTTTATTGTTAAATGTTACAGGATCACTATTGATGATCTTTTATCATGAATATGGCAAATATCGCGTTTATATTTATGGTTGTTTTGAGTTTATTTGTAACTATTAGTCAATCATTAGAGGAATTCCAAGAACAGCAAGCAATTAATCAACAGATCGAATTGATCAGGATCAAGAGAAAAGGTGGCGCCAGAGGCGGAGGCCGTGGTCGTGGTGGGGGTGGTCGCGGGTCTTCAGCGTCATCAAAGAGCAAGGATAACTCAAAAAAGAAATGTTTGTATATTATCAAAATTAACAAACATGATAAAATTCTACAGTCTATTCCCGGTTTACAAGATAGTTTATTTGCCACATCGACAGCTATTTTTTATCTTAAATAAAAATTCTATTAAACCGAAAATAGACTGTATAAAAATTAATTTAAAACATTCCTTGATGGTTAAAATTTAAATTGAATTTCAGCAAGCGCATCTCGATTAACATTGGAATTTTCAATGGCTGTTAAGACTCTATTCAGTTGTTCATTGTTTTCTATTTTAATTGTTTAAGAATTATCTATTCAAAATAAATGTTGCCTGTTACAATTAATTAGCGAGCTTAGAAATGACATAGAATTGTATAGCTAAATTAGCTTAATGGGATATTCATCATAAATTGTATTCTGTGTGCTTGGTCACTTTCTAACCAATATTGGATGACCAGGAATATGAAAATAATACAAAATTTGTGATAGTTCTTTTTATTTTCTGTGAAAATGTATCAAGAACACAAGTAATAAAAATTACTATTAGTCTATTTTCATGGTAAATGAATATTAATAAGGTCGTTCATCATGGAACTATTATGCATGATAATTAATCAGAGATGATGCAATGAGCAAGGATGCGAATGATGGAATATCAACTTCAGGTCAATTATAATCCTGCTTAATTATTTTGCTATGATTATTCACTGAATTTTGAAATTCATTTGAAAATAATTTAATTTTACCTTGAATATCGACTATTAGACTAATAAGAGCATTAAACAAAACAACGCTATTTATATGTGCATGCTCGATTAATCATAGTAAAATTCTAATTAGTTTCTAAGTAAAATTGAGATGAAATGTCTTAATGATAAGGAGGATGTCATAATGGGCATGTATAACCCTGGTATTATTTACTTATTGGAGTCGATTCTCGCACAACGCAAGAATAAAAATCACGTGTTTTTATAGTAAACCATGAAATTTATGAATGAAATGAATTTATTATTGAGTTGTGGTCATTGAAGTTGGATTGAAAAATATTTTACACGATTAGAAAATTGCAAATTTTATTCAATTAAGTCACCATTAATTCGCTAATAAGATCTAGATTAAGTAGAAAAAACGGCACAAGCTAATAAATATGAATACAACTGATTATTTTCCATTCAATTAAATTGAATTTTAATTATAATTAATATTATTTTTTGTTTTTTCTTTCGTAAAAACACATTCATAGCAGACAAATGAGATTTTTTCCTTCGAGTATTTCATCCTGGACTTTGTCGCTGGACGTCGATATTTCAGCCTGGACAGACAATACCGAACAGACGAATGTACAAATTGTGCTGCCAACAGCTAGGTAAAGTGCCCAGCCTAAGAGGTTTCCAGGTTAAAAACAGTTGCTAATTTTAAAAGGGTAAACTTTACCTAATTTGCAGTCACCAAGCAGAAACGGGTCTGCCTTAACACCGCAAACGCGCTCAACCCGGTCCGTTCCCCATCCTGTTCAAAAATAATGATAAATGAGCTAGATAATTAATTTTTTTAAATATTTTTAAAAAATACAGTCTATTCACGGTTTAGAAAGCTTTATGCAGAAAGTTGTCTCTTAAGCCGAAGCTTATCTTAAATTCGATTCACCTAAACCGAGAATAGACTGTACTTTTCAAGTACTTCAAAGCCTTTGATATACGATTGGATAGAATTTTAATTTCAAATAAATATATTTGTAATAAAAAATCTTTTTTGAATAAAATGAAAGCTACAGTCAAATAAATCAAACGCTTCAAACTGTGCAGGAATTTATTTATGAATTGGGTGAAAGTCACATAAATTTCCTCTACTTTAGAGGTCTGGTCACAGAAATTAGAAATTGTAAACTTGTTTTTTTGCAGGTAAAGAATTCCGCAATTTTCTCATCAATAAAAAACTCATTAAATAACTTTTCATTTGAAAACAAATTCCTTTAATCATATACTGGAATTGCCAAGGGTGTCCTAAAAAATACATTCCTAATTTGGTTAGCTTGGTGGTTTTGTTACAACTTTTCTAACCTGTATTAATCAATCTTGTTCAAAACCATTAAATAAGCTATATATATAATATTTATTTGTGATGGATGTAAAACTATTAAATATTACTCACCAAATGGATAGCAGAATATGCCAAGAAGATAAAATAAACCTGGAACATAAATTAAAATCTAATTAATTATATTTTTCCAATTACTAATTGATCCTAAATAAAAATTGAAGAATAATTAAATTGGTAATTAATTTGCATTGAACATCATTTAACAAGCTATGATCATAAATTAAATGGATCAGAATAATTTTTTTTAGTAAAAAATTAATTAATATTCATGTTCATTAATGTTGGAAAACATATTTTACATAAAAATAATTAGATTTGCATGATCAATATATTTTTTTAATGAGTTTAGAAACTGTAATATTTTAATTCTAAAAATATCGGTCTTGATATTTTTTGAGTTCTTTTAAAAGAATGGTAAATAATTATCGCGATAATTCTGACGAAAAGGGTTCATATTCAATATTTAAAATAATTTTATAATGCTCATCCAATTTTTCATTAAAAAATATACTTTCAAATTAAAATACTGTAAATTGAAATGTTAAATAAAATTTAAGAATTTTTTTCATAAATTTTGAAAAAATGCTTAGAAACCAAATTTTTAATTATCCTGATAATTTTTATTGATTTTTAAGTTTAAAAATAAAAAAAACTATTAATTTTAATTTTTTTATTGGTTTAAATAATTTACCTGCCACAGCTTGAACAGTGCCTGATATCGTAAATATGCTCTTGCGACAAATACTTCTTTTGCAAGAACCTGATGCGAAATCAAATATTTTATCATAAAAACCATTAAGGTCATAATTTATTGGCTTTTCATGTCTTTGAGGACTTACCTAAAAGACTGAAAATAATTGTGAGACTCATAACAGAAATGCCGATCACATAGAATATTAGGGACGCCTTCCAAGCGGTGGGAAACGAGTTGCTGTCCTGGTCTAACCCCGTCACAAATGGCGCGCACTCGGTCTCCAGTCGATTGAATTGGTAGATTTTTGTGCACCGATTGAATAGACCTGGAATATGATAGCAGAACAGGATACAATTATTGTAATTTGCTGGTGTAGCAAAGATCTATATCTACAGTCTATCCTCGGCTCAAGAACATCGGGTTTAAGTGAATTCCAAGTTTAAGAAAATAAAATTTCCCATAAAAACAGCTCTAATCCAATGATAAGTTAATCAGGATTAAAACAAACCCCGATATAAAAAATGTTCTGACCTGCGACCCAAAAGTTCTTTTAAATCGAGGATTGACTGTAGTTCACAAGAGTTCGGTTTATAATAATGTAATTTCAGTGCATTCCTATTCTTTTAAAAAAAGCAAATTTGTGTAGGGCAATTTGAAAAGAATTATTTTAGGCAAAGTAGGCACCATTCATTCGACCCTTCCCCCCGGGGTCCTGTTAGACTAATAGAGACAGCATTTGGGAATTCAATTCCGTTCCGTTCCGAGTGGGAACACCTCTGATTTATTATGATTTGTTGTAATCAATCAAATTATAGATAAAGTTGTCATGTATTAAGAGATTAGTTTTTTGGGACACCACCAAGGTGGCTCAGCATTTCAGTGTACTGATAGCCAAGAGGGAAAACTTTGAAATTTTTTGAGATTAATTCAGAACTAAAGATAATATTTTTGTTCGTGTTCTTTTTAAAATTTTATTAAATACCTAAAAACTGTAATTTAATATATGAGATAACTTTCCTATTAGAAATTTTGCAGGAAACTTAAGTTTTTGGAGATACACTCGAATGCCGATATAATGAACACGAATGGTTTGAAGAATTTGTTCATTATAGAGGAATGTTCATTATAAGG
>JAQIWP010002002.1:0-12469 GCA_034695525.1 Euzetes globulus
CTCTCTCTCTCTCTCCCTCTCTCCTCTCTCTCTCTCTCTCTCTCTCTCTCCCCTCTCACTCACTCATTTACTCACTGTTGTCCCTCATCTGTCCCTCTCTTTAGAGACGGGAATATAATATTTCCTTATTTAGTATCAAACACTCAGACCATAAGTCCTCACAGATTAGACTTAAACATGATTTATATAATAAAATAATTTTTATGATACGCCACACGAATGCAATTACTAATAACTGAAATGGTCAGGGATGCGCAGGGTCCTCGACCTCATCACGTGAATTCATTGACAAATGTATCAAGTGTATTGCCAGAGGCAAATAAAACTTTTGACTTAAATTGCCAAAGAATCAAAAAGTTTGACATCTTGTTTACTTTGCATTAAAATAACCTAGATTTTTTACAATAAATTAATGGAAAAGGTAAAACTTTTGTAGACTAGTTCTAAAAGACAAAAAATGGTCTCTAAATTTTTGGTTGATACGACCTTGCGGATTACTAAAACTAAAAACGATCCATTTCAATCGAAAAAATGGTTATTTCTTAATAAATAGGAAAAGGCTATAATTTCATCTAGAATGGTTATTAGAAGCGCAACGGTCGGCCCCCTTATCGATGGCAAAATCATTTGAAATAAAAGCCTTTTTGGGAGAAAAATATTCAGACGTTTTATTCGCTGATAAGTTGTGTAAACCATTAAAGCCGTTAAAGTCTGAGCTGGAAATTAAAATTCATGATTCATCCATTTAATTCTTTGAGCAAAATTGATTCTAAACGAGAGACTCATTTAGTTTAGTCGGGGATAAAACAAAAACAATTTCATATAAGATATTTTGGTTCGAAATTATTCATAAAAAAGCCAAACGAAGATCTGAAGAATAATCTGGTATTTCGAGGCCTGAGATAAGACTAATGTCTGATTCAGTTTTTTCGAGCATAAAATTATTAGACGAGAGAAATAATGAGTCGAATAACTCACAGATAACTCATTTTCCAGAATAACTTATTCTAATTCTTTGACGTCCGATGTCTTATCAGACAAATTTGCTCAAAAACTAAACCATCCTTTCCTACACTAAAGGATCTGAAAGAGGATTTTAAATCATAAGCTCTTCTCTCTCACACATAATTAAAATAGTTAATAGAATAATTAAAATTCAAGTCTAAACTCATCTATTAATTCAGATGTCTCTGTCTATCTATGTCTCCTCTCTCTCTATGTTTTTAATGCGACGGATGTGCGCGCTGTTAGCAACGGATGTGCCCTAAGTCCTGACCAAATGTTGCACAGCAATTGTCAACATTAGTCTCGGATAACTATATCATTAAAATAACTTTATCTTTGAATTTGAAATAATTGGAACTTTGTGTAAATTATCTCTAAATTTCATGACTTTTATTAATGGTTATAATCGGAGTCAATCTAAAATTATTCATAATTTATTTTCGCACACAATAAGGCGTTGATTAAATAAAATGAATATTAATTTTGAGACAATTTTTTGTGATTACAAACAGATACGGAGTTCCGGCGCCCAAAAAAAATCCATCACTTGCCAGTAAAATGGTAAAAATGACTAATTATGCACATATCTTGGTGAATTCCAACCTGTCAACATCACTATGAAGCTGAGAATCAAAACTAACTAGATCATCTCGAAAGAAATTATTCTGTTATCGGATGTCCGAAAATTGGATCAAAGTTTCAAAATTGAAGTCTCTATTCTGTTGATAGGAATTTGTGACTTAAATTTTTGGACATCGGATAGTAGGATATTTTCTTTCAAAGTGAACTAGTTCTGATTCCCCTCAGGATCAGATCAGATCCGCTTAAAGTGATATTTATTTGTGTACCAGGATATTTATTAAGTTTATTAAAATGATTGGTATCTATGATTTCATCACTTCATTGCAGATGTAATTCAATTAATTAATATTTATTATTATTATTATACTTATGATTACTACTAAATATTTAATATCTTTCCTGGTAATAGACATCGATAACAATGATTGCCTTGAAATTTGATTTAATAAATAATGATATTTTGAAATTTTAAACATTTGTATTAAAATCTATTATTTCTATTCATTGCTTAGAGAAATAAATGAGTTTTTTGGTCAAACCGTGAGGTCTTGACATTGAATTGAAAACAAAAAACAGAATAACAAATAATAGAATTATAATTCAATATAAACGTGAAATCTATCCACTCGTCTGCTGTAATAAATTCAGTTGAAAAATATTTTCTTCGCTCGAAGTTTCAAATCGATTGCTATAAGTATTAATGGATTAATAGATTTATTATAAAAATTATATAATACTTTTAAAACATCTATAATAATGTGCAATAAATCAAAATAAATGTCTCAGAGCTAATCTGAAATGTGTTATTCTGGATCTTTGAAGAATTGAATCCCATGTTATATAAAAAGAAAAGTTTATATTTTAAACTCATTTTTTAGAATTGAGTTTTTAATCAATTCTGATCTGAAAGTTATTAAAATCACTAAAAAAAGTTTTTCAAATAAATTATTTTTATTATATTTTAAGTGATTTTCAAACGAAATTTTTCTTCGTTTTCTAATAAATCGTTTTTTAAATTTAATTTTTTAAATAATAAAAATATAGATAAAATCGTATATAAGAATGGGTAGGAAACCCCCTCCCCTTAATCCAAATATTTCTGGAATCAAAAAGTAGATTCAGAGTCAGTTTTTAGATCTAGCTCGATTAAGAATTCAAAAAGCGTTCTACTTTCAAATGTCGAATTTACAATGAAGAATGTGGGCAGCTTGGTTAATTTATTTATTTATTTGAGAAATTTGCTACAAAGTGATAGAATTCATAGATATTTCGATTGTTATTTGGACTGAAATTAATCGAATTCATTGCCTTCTTGTCTATAAAGCTATTAATAATTTTTTGATAAGTTTTTAATTTTAGAATAAAAACTTTTCTTCCGATTAGATTAATATAGAGATTAGAGTTTGACTTCTACTCAATAGCCCAGAACATTTAGAGAACTTAAAAAATAAGAAAATTAATTGCATTAATGAACTAATTGGGCATTAATTGAAATTTTTATCCAATTTTTCATACCTTTGCGTAAAGTAAAACATAATTTTTTGTTCTCTTCTTTTAAAAAAAACATTTTTCACTTAATGAATGCTATTTTTCTTAAGAAATGCTCCGAACATATGCATAGAATTATAAGAATTTTTGTGCCAATTATATAATTAATTTATTCTCTGACCCAGAGGCAGTGTTCAGGCAAAAAAATCAATTAAATAATCGTTTATTATTATAATAGCGTTTAATTAAATTCAGACAAAAAACAGAGTGACTTATAAATACATTAGATATTCATTAATAAGCAAAAAAATTGTCTTTTATTTTCCCCAAAAGTACTGTATAAATAAAATGTCACAATAAAAGACAAAAAGAAGGATTTTCTGCCTTATATTCAATTATAAGAACGAAATATCAATAACTGGAGGGAAAAACAAATTAAATATTCAGAGGATAACATAGATATGAGAAAATGCTTTGTTTTTTGGCTTTGATTTGCATTTTTTTCTTCTGTTAAGTGATTCTCAATATTCATATTTGAATGAAATATATTTCGCGATTGAGTTCAATAGCAAACACTGGGTTCTGGAGAGGAGGAGAAGAGACAACAACAACAACAATAATTTTTATAAGCTTTTCATTAAAGTTTTGATATTTATTTTATCCAAATAATCATTATTTGCCAGGATTTTGATTAAATTAATAGGTTTTCGGGTCTTTCCTTAACGGCAAACAAAAATTATCAATTGGTTGCGCAAAGAGTGAAGAAAATCCGCTTTTTATCAGAAATTCTTGAGATTCTAAACGTAATAATTGTTAAGGCATTCAATGGCTTCTCTCTCATGAAGGGCTCAAATATTGATTATTCTTCGCTGACATCAGATAATAATGCAGTGAATTTTGAAAGCCTAAAGAACATAACAAATTCTACTCAATATCCACGAATATATCAGTTATCAGAATTTAATGATTAAGAAAAATAGCAAAATAAAGATTTTTCAGTCGATGCTGTTTAAGAAAAAGAGCATTCAATGAATGCGCATAAAATTATCTGTCTTAATATGAATTTGATATAAGCAGAGGGAGAGCTTAAAATCAATGACAAGATAGACGTCTCAAAAATTTTGTTTGAGACTAACCATAAAACGCCAACACATTTATAGCAGTTTTCATTCAATTCTCTCTCATCTACAGAGCGATCAGTCGCTCCGATAAGGCTTTTCTGCTCAAAATTATCGAAATATTCCTCTCTCTCTCTCTCGAGTGTCAATTAAATCATTGGACACATTGATTGCTGATCAACAAAGTTTTCAATTGTTTCCAATCAAAGTTCGTAATCAGTTCCTAACCAAAAGGCTAAACAGATTGTACTAATTGGCAATAATTTTCACGGCTCTTCTCTCATCCGACGCCTAAACCAGTGCTTTGATTCTCGTTTTGCTTTGTTTTTCACGACACAAAGTCGGTTGCAATTCAAGGTTGGATTAATTCCTTTCATAATTTTTTTTTTGTAATAATAAATCCTTTTTTGCCATTCATTTCCATTCAGTGAGTTTTGTGTTCAACAAAATTTTGTGGTTGTTTTTAATAATCGCAGTAATCATTGGACTGTCTCTCCTATCAATCCAAAGGACAGGTCTGTGTCTAAACGCATACTCCTTTTGCGTATGTGCTTTCATTTGCTTGTTTTTAAAGTTGGAAAATCGTTTTTAAAAAACCCATAAATTTAAATATCAAATTCTAAAAGAAACTCAATTCAAAACATGTAATCCAGGACTAAAAAACATTGGTTAGGCTCTTGCATACAGACATGTTTTGAATTACAGACTATCATTTTTTCCAAGTATCTAATGAATAGAGAGTATTGAATTTATATATTTCTAGTTAATTGCCAGATTAGTTTGTGAATTAAGGCAATAACCGTTAAAATTATAATAATTAATGATTTTTTAAATTTCCAAAACAAAAAAATTGTTCTAAAATTTTATCTGATTTTATGCATAAATATTTTTTACCCGAAAACAAGAGAGGAACTGTTGAACTGAAATAAAGACATCCGAACCGTTTTTGTATGATCAACACATTCATCAATCATCGGAGAGAAAAGCCTCGAACATAAAGACAGAGACGATATAAATACTAAATGTGAGTAAATATTATTTGGAATAAATAAATAATTTACAACTCATTCATAATCAGACATATCTTTCTCCTCATTATATCGTTTTAAGGGTTATTTTAAAAACTCATTTATTTTATTTTATCATTTATTACTTTTGAATGCCTTTTGCTGTTTTATATAACTATTGGCTACGTTCAGGGATGACCAGGCTTTTGAGTTTTCAATGAGGGCCAGGGGAGTGCCTATTTCACTAACAATTTTGCCAAAATCTAAGGGAAAGAATGAAAATCAGAATTTTAGTTAACATTTTCTAACATTTTTTGGTTAAATTCATTTTTAATTATCTTCCTTTTTGTCAAAATTTTCCAATAAATTCGGTTAAAATCCATGTTTAAACTAAACTATAAAAAAGTATCAGGGTAACGTTCCACAATTTTATCAAATTATAAGAGTTTTTTATCTGACTCCTTGCTCATCTTTGGTGTTGAGTGAGTTTTTTCTAGGGTAAGCCTGGGAAGTTATTTTACTATTAGTTAAACAACTTTTGAATTAAGATAGAAATAAAAACAAGAACTGAATTCAATCCTATCATTAAGTGATTTAAATCTCAATGTTTTTCTTGTTTTTCATTTTATTTGCAAAACCAATAATTGAGTCATCGGTTTGTATTGGTTCTGATGTTTTAAAAATCAAAATTAAAAACTAAAAATATATATATGTTATTATATAATATAACATGAATTTTAAATAACAGGGTTATGTAATTGTTATATAAGAGTCGGAACAACCGGTGATTTAAATGAGAGAAAACTCGTGGTTATAGCCAGAAGTGAAGAGAATAATAAAAAGAGAGAAACAGTTTTTTTCTCCAAACCATTAAAATATTCAATAGTTAAGCATATTTTGTGTTGAATTCAAGGCTCAATTTGGGTCAATGGTGAAGGGCAAGGCTTTCCTCGCATTCGCATACGCATCCACACAATGCCTGGGATGGGGGTAACCATCCGATCCCAATCAGTGAATAAGATTAGAATCAGAATATTTTTCAAATAAATCAAAAGAATCTTTTCATGAATTAATTCGTAATGTTTTTAGAAGATATGTCAAGTGTTTGATAATTGATGGTAGTATTTGTTTCAAAAAGCTGCCTGGCTCAAAATTAGCCAGATTCTTTATGATGGACAGCTTGGCTAGTTTTGAAATAAAAATGTTAATGTCTCCGATAATTTATAGGTAAATGAAGGCTGACTTTAGGGGCAGCACATCGTTTAAGATGCGAAAGACCTGAGCGTTAAATATTAATATTCATACAATTCTTCTCTTTTTCTTCTCTCTTGAAAACCATTTACCAGATTTTGAACTGAATTTTAATAGAGCTTAAAATTTGCGGTCGTTTTCAATTGTGAACAAAAAACCTGACTTACGGTTAAATTAATTTTCAAATCGTTTTTCTTTGTTATTCGAAATTTTTGGTAAAATTTTAACACAAATTAAGTTAATTTTGAAACACTTCTGAACTGAAAACTAGTTTTTTCCTCTTTTAAAACGAAAATTATTCGTCAAAATTGTTCATATATTCGGTTAATAATTAGAAGAAAATAGAGAGTAAACGAAGATTTAATATTTCTTCAAAAATAATTATCTTGTTTTTCATGCATTCAATGACTAGTTGTTTGATTAGAAAAACCAGTCCTATTCTGACCACAAAAGGATTTGGATAGTAATGAAAAAAGTTGGCGACAATTTACCATTAATAGGGGAATAACTTTACTTATGATTCTAATCAAAGCCCAGTGTTGTTGAACTCAACGCTCAAAAACTCAAAACATTTTATACGCTTTTTTCAGACAGATATGAAATAAAAATAATTTGTTTTTTGTCGTTATAGTTGTGTTAAAATAAACACTAAATTCATTTAATAATCAAATATAATATCAATAAATATCTCCAAAGGAGGTCTGCATAAGAGCCAGAGCGCAGTGGCTGGAGAGGATAGCGCTCTGCAATGGGAATAAAAATAAACTTACCATAACATTTATTCTGTGCAGTGAATTCATGGCATTTTATGAATATTACAGACTGTTTAAGCGAAAAGAATAATAAACATTGAGTTTGCGGTAGAGATGGCAACAAAAAGCTTAATTGAACTCCTTTTCCACTCCAAAACCAGAGTATGTTTTCTATCAAAACGTTCAAACATTTACTTAACGTTTGTATGGCATTCATAAGCGATAACACATCGATTAATTTTGAGACCCATATTCCCCTCTCTCTAACTGATCAATACATTCACTTTATTTTATAAACTCTTTTCATTGATTCATTTTTCATAATTTTGTCCTTATTTTCGATGAACAAAATCTGAATATTTCCTATCAATCGATATATAATATAAATAAGTCTTATTTATAAGTAAAGTGTTCAATAACTGTAATCAAATATATCCAGGGCTGCAAGAGTTTATCGAACGTGAAAGATGAAAAATCGCTTTTCCGATAATGTTCTGTGAGTTTTTCTGTATACAAATTCATGGCTTTATTCTGATATTGTCTGCAAATATTTTTTTTTCGGCAAAAATAACATTTTCAGTCCTCAATATAATTATGACATAAGTATTCATCCATTCGTTGGTTGAAAGAGTAAAACATTTTATTTTGTAAATTTGTATACAGAATGCAATGTATTATAAAAGCTATTTTATTTTCAAAACAAATTGCAAAAAATATTATGAAATATATTACAATTCTGACCGAAAAGCTATTTTCCATTCAATTTATATTTTTCTATTCATTTATTAAATGGACTTTTTTGATACCCATGGCATGAATCATGTCCTAATTTAGACTAGATAAATAAACTTTTGTTTAGTCGTACGACTCATTTCGTATGCAGAATAAGTTGTAACCAACGAATAGCAAAAATGTTTATAAATCTATGACCACTTTAGATAGAAATCGAGTACAGAATAAGTTAATCTATGACTGATTGGCACTCAAGGATTAGATGAGAACTTGAAAGCATCCATCGATTGCCTGATCGCATGTCGATTAACATTAAGACAAGCGAGTAATCACTGATCGCTTCCACTGACTATTAAATTTCCAATAGTAAACTGAACTTTTTATTTTTGAACATTTTCTAAAACACTAATAAATACAATAGATTTTGACTCAAAAATGATGACTGAAAAGTGAGAGAATAAGTCATTCAACCATTTGCTTGACTCTAATCGGGTTTACAGTTGTTTTATATTTGTTTTCCATTTGTCTGTCAGTGCGCGAGATATCAATGTATTTTTAAACTGTTCTTAAATAAATTGTCGTTTGTTTTCTTTGGAACTGTGCCTAAAATCCACTGAATTCCATAATCTTTTGCCTAATATTCTTAAATTTTATTCAAATTCTTCGTTCAAATCAGATCTCCATTGAAGCCTAAATCGATTAATTTAGAAGACATGGCAGATGTGGAAACGGCTAAAAAAGGCAGAAAGCCCTCTGCTTTCTTATATCTAGCGGCCACCTCGGCACTTTTCGGTGCAATCGGTATGTCTGTTGCAATTGTTTTAGAGCACATCATAGACTAATTGATCAATTAATGCTTTTTTGAAAGCTATGGGCACTGTTTTGGGATGGAGTTCACCAGCCGTTGAAAGTATGACAGAAAATGACAGTAATCCCAGATTGGAAAAGGATATGTCACAGACAAGAGCCTGGATTAGTTCGAGCGCCACATTGGGTGCTCTGGCCGGAGCCCTTGCCTCAGGTTTGCATTCTTTATCATCCATTCTTGTTGTTTCCGGCTATCAATAGCTTAACAATTTGTAGGACCGATCGCCCAAATTTTGGGACGGAAACTGGCACTGATAATATATGGCGCGCCTATGGTCTTGGGTTTCATACTTTTATGGTTGGCTCCAAATTTTGCATTAGTCATAATCGGCAGAGTTTTGGTCGGCCTCTCCGCAGGACTTGTTTCAGGCACAGCGCCCACATATGTGGTCGAAATCAGTACTGAAGACGTGAGAGGAATGTTAGGCACTGGCTTTCAGGTTAGACCACAAGTGGGAGAATTATGACTCATCCATGAAAAACAATTCAGTTATGCGTCACAATCGGTATTCTCTATGTCTACGTTTTTGGCGCCGTCCTCAACTGGGGATGGCTCTCCTTCATGTGCATATTCCCTGGTCTGGCCATGACCTGTCTGATGATCCTAATGCCGGAATCGCCCTTTTGGCTGATGACTAAATCAGGTGGCGATCACTCCAAAGGGTCTAACGTTGAGAAAGCTTTGAAAAAACTGAGAGCTGAAGACAATGACAACGATTCGGAGCTTCAAGATATGGCCGAATCGACAGCACAGGCGTCCAAATCCAAGGGCTTCTCAATGGAAGAGTCAAAGAATCCGCTCTTCTATAAACCATTCACTCTTTCAATACTTCTGATGCTTTTCCAACAGTTTTCGGGTATAAACGCTGTTATGTTTAACGCCAACTCTATGCTGAAGAACGCGGGCAGTAGTATTGAACCCAAGTGGGCCTCCATTATCATAGCTGTGGCACAGGTTATCGCAACACTGGTCGGCTCACAACTTGTCGACCGTTTGGGCCGTAAAAAGCTTTTAATTGGTTCTGGTGCTGGACATGCCATAAGTCTGGGAATGTTGGGTATCTACTACATTGCACAAATGGATCAGGGTTGGATCCCAATAGTGTCTCTGGTCGTCTTTATTATCTCATTCTCGTTGGGTTGGGGGCCCATTCCATGGCTGATGATTGCCGAAATAACGCCGATGGAGTTTCGGGCGATCGTGAGCGCAGTGGCCACTGGCGTCAACTGGATTTGCGCCTTCATAATCACTCATAACTTCGAGGCCATCCAAAATGCGACCTCAGCTGAGTTTACGTTCTTCTTATTCGCCTTCTGCTGTGTGGTCAGCATTCCGTTCGTTATCATCTTTTTGCCCGAAACCAAAGGCAAGCCCTTCGACGAGATTCTCAGGCATTTCACAAAAGGACAGCCAGCGACAGGTGGGGGCGGACCCTCTGCTTCAAACGCCATGCTTAAAGAATCTGATAAAATAGAAATGAAAAATGTGAACGAATAATTAGTAGCCTAACCCTTACCACCAAAAAAGCTGTTTTTAACCTATTTTTAAGTCATTTTAACTTTATTTCTAATCTCATAACAAAATTTTGTCCAGGCTGTTCTGACTGTTCAGAATATTCTTAAGCAAATATCTCTTATTCTTTCATTCATTTGCGCCTTTAATCTCGTTTTTAGTTTTTAATTTCATGTTATTTTTCTCCTATAATCTCAAGTATTTTTTGCAATTAATTTGTTTAAAAGTATTTTAAAACATAAAATTAACATTTGATTTGTTCGCAAATTTTTTTATCTGTTATCTTACTATAGATTGTTTTTTATAAATAATGTAAAACACATTAAATATAAGGTTTTATTTCCCAAAACAATGATTAAATGTAAAATTGAATGTATTTTTGTAAAAAAAGGAAATTAAAATTTAATCTAATTTTAAAGGAAAAACCAAAGCATTTGATTTATTTTCAATTCTCTTATGAAAAGTACAGTTGTTTTAAAATATTTCTCAAATAATTCACTAATTGTACCAAAAATAGCCTCGACATGAAAAATAAGCTCTGTTTCCAAAGTAATTGTAGACCCAATTAAGATGGAGAACATGAGATAAGAATAGCAATAATTATTGATCTATCGGTGATATGATAGTAAACAAGTTAATTGATGGCAACCTTTGAGATGTTATACATCTTCGTGGGAGACCTTAACAACAACTGTCAGATAAGATTAACATTTATTGAGTAATTGTTTACTTTATAATTCAAATGTACCACTCGTCAGATCTCTTCAGATGACTCGCGAAGAATAATCTCTTCTTATTCCTCATAATTGTTTTGAAAGTCGAGAGAATGGGAGAGAGAGAGAGAGAGAGGGAGAGAGAGGAAGGGAGGGAGAGAGAGAGGGAGCCTAAAGAGGATTTGTTGGGATTTGCTTGTTAATAAGGGTGGGCACACAATTGTGTTGGGATTTGGCATAAAAGCGATCCATCAGAAAAAACTTTCGTCGAGTAATTAGGGGACTAACTTTTGGATAACTAAATGCTGTTTAGTTAGTGGACACTCTCTTCAGTGGTACAGGTGTTCAATCATAGGATTGTTTAGGGCTCAGGAATGCCTTTTCTTTTAAATTGACCGAAACTTTTAGCAAAATTGTTTCTCAAAAGATTTGAAGTCAAATGAAATTCCTTTTTTAAAAGCCCACAGACTTTTGGTTTTAAGTCGAGTCCCGTCTCTTATTTAAAAATGGAATTTCTTTGCTTTTTATTTATAAATTCTGGTTTAATATCATATCATATGTTACACTAATTCAATTCAGACTTAATTTTTCACTTAAATAACTTAAAATAATAAATGAGGACAAACGCCAACCAATGCGGGGATGGCCAAGCTCTTTTAACTTCAGATTGATTATTCCCAAGAGACAAGTTTCTCAATAAATATTTTATAAGGTATTAAAAAAACCAATTTTAGTCAATATTTTCGCTAAAATTAATTAAAATTGAAGTTTATTTATGATCCAAATTGCAATAAATTCGGTCTTTCGGCTAAATTATTCAAAAACCTTTAAAATTGACCAAAGTCAGGGAAATTTATATTTACCTGTCCTGGCTACTCCACAACAAATCAAATAATTCCTGTTTTCTTTCTTTTTCTAAAATTTCAAGAATTCTGATTAGAAGTACAGCTGTTCTACAGAAGTAAACTTCAATTTTATCCGAATTTTTTAAAAAGATTTTCTTTCTCTAAATATATGTTTGGAAAGCATTAAGTGATTTATTGAATAAATTTTCTTAAAATGTATTTTCACTGATCTGTTGAGAAAATCGGAGACAGGAACCAAATATTTTGTTATATTTGTTCTCAAAGTTGCGTTTTAAAAGTCAAAAAGTGTTTCAAAACATTATATTACAGTATTTATAGCGCAGTATCCAAAGGCAAATAAAGGCGCTTTCGCTACTTGTGCCCTAACCTCAGGTGCACAGGTAATAGATATTTGACAGATGAGTGCACTATGTATTGATGCGCACCTGTGCTCTCTCTTTCTATTCGGTCTAACGTCCAATTTAGTGGGACAGTGGTAAGTGGAAGTGCAGATTTTCCAAGATAAAAGTTATGTTCAGATGTTTTTGGAGGATTTGCGCGGAGAGAGAGAGAGAGAGAGAGAGAGAGAGAGAGAG